>PVKC010002088.1:0-45645 GCA_004027635.1 Crocidura indochinensis | reverse complement strand
TGAAAAATCTTGTCCTCCTTAGCTTGTTATCATTTATCTGCTGCTACCCTGATTCATCAGAACTGTCTGCCTGAATGTTAGAAATATGGTGCCTGGGGCCAGGTGGTGGCACTGGAGGTAAGGTGCCTGCCTTGCCTGCACTAGCCTAGGACGGACCATGGTTCGATTCCCCGGTTTCCCACATGGTCCCCAAGCCTGGTGCGACTTCTGAGCACATAGCCAGGAGTAACCTCTGAGTGTCACCGGGTGTGCCCCCCCAAAAAAAACAAAAAAACAAATAAACAAACAAACAAAAGAAATATGGTGCCTCTGGTGGTCTCACACTACTGGATATTTTTATTTTACAGTCATAGACATAAATATTAAAACATATATAACTGATATATTCATGATATATGTTATTTTTATATATAAAACAGTTACTTTATCAAAAATACTATTAAATAGTAGTTTGCTAAATAATATAGATAAACAAATAATAATATAAATAAATAATATAGCTAATATGATAATTTAGAGTGCTAAATAATAGTTTACGTAAAAGTAGATACTTAGCTGTGTAAGTTACTATGCTATACAAAAATGCAGAACTATTTACATAAATTTATAACAATCTAACTCAATTGTGATGTAAAAGAAATATATGAGTGGTCCATTACTTTGTGGATTATTTTGTTACTATCAGTAATTTTTATAAATTTATTCTGTGGCCAGAGTGCTTGCACAGCAGATAAGCCAACGAGTGTTCAATTCCTGGCCTCCTACAAGGTTTCTGGAGCCTGCCAGGAGCGATTTTTGAGTGCAGAGCAAGAGTAACCCCCGAGGTATGGCCTCACCCCCAAAAAAGCCAACAACAACAAAAAAATTAAATATTCTAAATAAATGTGCATTAATATTTTTAGCATTACTTTGCATTTAAACAATGGAAACAAATTTTGACCATCTCAATATTTCTCTGACATCAGAAGGTCTTCTTTGATGAATAACCAAAATAGTTTGTTCTTTTTAAATTTGAGTTGTTTATTATTACTGAGTCTTGCATTTTTGTGTATCAAAATACATTTTTTTCATAAAGTTCCTGAAACATTTCACATATTAGCTTTTCATTTTCTTAATGTTTTTCACACAGTAAGTAGTTTTAATATAGCCACTTCAAAAATGCTTTTATCTAAAGAAAAAGCTTCAGGAATACATTAACTGCTCTAAGTTTATTGCTATTAGATGCAAAAGGCAAGACAAAAAGGGAAAAATAAGACATTTAATGATTTTGGAAAGGTGCATGTTTTGTAGTAAATTAATAAAACATAGTTATATTAGCAATCTGTTAGATAAGGAGACATAATTCATGTTTGCATGAATATAAAATAATAGCCCTTTATCATTTAATTATAATATCCTTGTGATATTAGTCACCAAAAATGATATAAGTTAAAAGGTGCATGACCAGAGATCCAAGAGTTAGAACACTGCTAAGGCACTTGCCTTGTCCTCTGTTAACCAAGGTTAAATTTACAGCACCCCTAAATGACCCCAGAGTCCATTAGGAGTTATCACTTACACTACTAGGAGTAAGCCCAATAGTCATCTAGGTATGACCCTAACACGAAAACAAAGAAAATGCCCATTACTGATTGGGGAAAATTACTCAAATGGCTGAAGTTTATGTATAGCAGGCCAGAGGCCCAAGTTTGATACCTAGCTCTGTATAGTTGTACAAACACAGAGTGGGAATAGAATCTGAGCATCACCATTGAAATCCAAAAACAATAAAATAGATTTTTGGAGCTGGAGTGATAGCACAGCAGTAAGGTATTTGCATTGCATGCAGCTAACCTGGTACTCAACCTGGTTCGATTTCTGGAATCCCATAAGTTCCCCCAGAACCAGGAGTAACCACCCCTGAACGCCTCTGGGTATGGCCCAAAGAAAAAGATTTTTAATTTATTTTTAAATAAAATATTTTAAAATAGAGAAATATATATTAAATATATAATGTATATAAATATAATAGAATAAATATATTTCATTTATTATATTATATGTAAATCATATATAAATATAATTACAATAAATAAAATAAATTATTTTATAATAAAATATTCTTTATAATAAGTAAATATTTAAATAATGATATGCTTTAAATAAATTACTTTATAATAAATAAATACAGTATTTTAAAATAAATAAAGCAGATATATGACTTCTTAGAAAATCATTTTAACATGTACACAAAAGTATGTCACAACTGACAGTGTAGAGATTTTTCTACTTTTGCAGATAATATGATACTAGCTCTCTAAGGATCTAGAACTCACTGCACCTCTGCATAGCAATTTAACCAAAATTTACTAGCAATGTGGTCTTTATTTAAATTTTAAGAGAATGTAGAAGATGTCTCAGAAATCTGAAATGAGCTAATATTTTCTACATTTCTTAATTTTGAAAGACAAACACAATTGGTACTTCAAAATGCCTTTTTGTGAAAAATCCACTAGATGGCATAAATGCCCCTGGTTTTTGAGGACTGACCACTGTGAGTATCTTACAAATGATGCTGGAGCTCTCCAGAAAGAAAATAGAAGGCAGCTTTCAGATACTGTAGATCTTGATTTGGAAAAAGACGTCATGCTTCATAAATATACATGACTGTCTGATCTATTTGACATAAATAGAGATATTTTAAGCGAGCAAACCTGAGAGTAGTTGGATATACAGTATACACTGGATATATACACTCACATATAAATATATGCAGATACCTTGAACAAAATCAATTACTTTTAGACACACCTATATTTTACAAATGGGGTTATGAATCGCAGATAGTTACTTTTAGTTAATGAAAAATTAGCATGAATACTTTCAAAGAAATATCAAGTATGTAGTCAGTGGCAGGAAACCCTCTTGCTCTCAAAGCTATTGTCTCAATTTATAATGGTGGCTTCCTAAAAAGATCATACGCCATGTCGCTGAAGTTTAGTCACATTGATTAATGTTTTTATAGGTTAAGTACTACCAGCAAATCTTTGTCACCTTAACTACTCCAAAATTGTTTTTAGAATTTGTCTAATTTCTGTACTCTAGCATACCACATTGGCTACTAAATATTAGTTCATAGTAGATGGAAAATGAGTATTTATTACCACATAAACATTTAAGAAAAAGCACATGAAAATATCATTGGACCACTTCTGCATCTCTTAGGGTATTCAGAATACACAGTTTGGGGGTGAATAAAGAAATATATTTCACTTACAGGAAGAAGTCCAGACAATGACAGTTCTGGGGTCATTGTGGCTGTAATGATGTCAGAAGATCAGTATCTTTCTCTGTCCACTGTTCTAACTAATTTGTCAGAAGCACCATAGATGGCCACAGGAGCATGTAGCTAATTCAAACGCAGCCTGTTCTGAGTCTGTCCCCTTCCATCAAGCAGACGTGCTTATTTCTTGAAGAACTCCTCAACAAATCTGAAAATGCTTTCTCTTCTTATGTAAGGAGTACATGGTACATAAGAACAACAAAATCATTTAGGATTTTCCTAAACTAAATAATATATAACAGGTGGTGATAGATTGGACCTTGGAAATTTTGATCTTCTGTTTCATAAAGTTATCCAGAGCATAGGAGAAGATGAGCAAAGAAATTGATCCTAAAAGCTATGATGATGGTGACATTTATATTCAGGTATCAGGTTCCATCTACCTGCATTCAGCAGGTGCCCTAGATTACACGAAGGCATCACATTCCAATATACTTGTCAACAGGTTCTTGGCCTGTAATTGACTTTATTAAATAGAATTTCAATAACATATCCTTTCAGGCATCATCCTCTGATTTCTATTTTTTCACCAGACCTACACTAAAATCAATACCTTTAGAGGGGCCTGGGCAGTGGTGGAAGCAAGGAGTTTGTCTTGCACAAGCTAAACTAAGATGGACCACAGTTCGATCCCTGGTGTCCCATATGGTCCCCCATGCTATGAGTGATTTTTGAGAGCATAGCCAGGAGTAACCCCTGAGTATTACTGGGTGTAGCCCAAAAAGCAAAAATAATTAATAATACCTTTATAGAAGTATAATCTTTTATTAACCTCTTCTTCCATGTCCTAGGAGAATATTTTAGGAGCAGAAGGTAAAAATCAGAAATAATGCAAGTGTGACTATATCCTAAACATTGTTTATTTTTAATTCTTTTAGTTTATTTTAGTTATAGTAATGTGGTTTTATGTTTTGTTTTGTTTTGTTTTGGAGCCATTGCTGGAAATTCTCATAGCTTCCTCCTGTTTTCTGCTCAGGACTCAAGTCTGGTGGTTCTTGCAGGATCGTATATTAAGCCAGGGATTTAATTCAGGTAGCCCTGGAGTAAAACAAGTACTTTCCTCCTAAACTATCTATCTAGTGCTAGTAACTGTGTTTAAAATAAAATGCATATATAGCACCACAACATTCCTATATTTAATGCCCACCCCCTTTAATTTCCAAAAAAATATAGAAAAGTCTATTTAGGAAGGATATCTTGGGACATGGTATGGAATAAAATGAAGACTATTCTGGAATTTAGGCAACACAATATACATTAGAATGGAAAGTGCAACTGGAAGGAAGGGGTTGTCTAAAGAAAGAAAATCTGTTTAAGAGAATGGGGTTGACTAAGTCACAGCTAAGGAAAAAGAACCCACAGCTAAAAGCTAAACATTGGCCCTGGAATAGATGAAAATTAGAATTTTAGACCAGAAGGCACTTTCTTTTCTGGTAACTTTCCCATAACTATGACCATTTAAAATATAAGCTACATGGAGAAACTACAAGCTTTCTGTAAACTTTAGTAACATCACACCTAGACCTGCAGAATAGATGTAAGATTGGAGAAAACTTTCTTCTACAGTCAGTGATATGTAAAGTGAGAGATTTGATTTTCAGTTTTCATCAAATATAAAATAAATGTGTTTATCATATTTGAATGGCATATTTTACATATCAGACAAGAGAGTAAACCACTTCAGAATTAGTGAAATTAGATATATCCAATAAGCCAACGAAAAATTCAAATAATGTTGATTCTAAAAAAAATCAATTGATAATGGAGCCAGGAATGTGACTCCATATTAAAGCACACATATTTACATATGTGTAAAACTTGGGTTTTTCTCCCAGTACCTCACCAATTATTTTAAACTCAATTGCTTATGAATAGTAAAGATGGTATAAAAGGGTCTAGTTGTAATATATGATATCTCCTTAGTACATACCTCTAGCTATCTACTTAGTCTAGAATGAAATCAATACTACAGTATGCTTGCCTAGTATTGAGAGAACTACAGGCTTGAGACCACAGAAAGCTCTTAATAAGACCCAGAACTTAGAAAACTAAATTTACTTAGATTAATATTGATAGAGGGACAGTTTCATGATGCTTATGTAGTCTCATCTATTCTTTTCTACCCAACTTTGAGCATACTGATGAGTTCTTCCCATCTTATATCACCAGGATTTCAAAAACACATCAATCATGAAATTAGCATCCCAAATAGAGATAACTAAGGGCCAGAGAGATAGCATGGAGGTAGGGCATTTGCCTTGCATGCAGAAGGATGATGGTTCAAATCCCAGAGTTCCATATTATACATCGATCTTGCCAGGAGCAATTTCTGAGCATAGAGTCAAGAGTAACCCCTGAGCGCTTCCGGGTGTGACCTAAAAACCAAAACCAAAACCAAAAGAAATAAAAACACAACAAATTGGTAAAACTTGTCCCATGAGACTATTATGCTATAGTCATTGAGCTATCATAGGATAGTTCCAGAGTCAGGCTGTCTCAGACTTCGGGTTTCTTATAAATCTAGACATTTTTAAATTTGTATACAAACTAGAGGTTGAGCAATATTTTACAGTTATTTTCTTTTTCTCGTGTGATGATAAAATATTTTATTTATTTAGTTAGATTTGGGGCCACACTCAATGATGCTCATGGGTTGCTCCTGACTATGCGCTCAAAAAATCGCTCCTGGAGAAATCTCCATATCGCTTTCCATAAAGGTTGGACTTGACAGCATTCCCACCAGCAGGGGATAAGAGTTCCTTTCTCTCCACATCCCTGCCAGCACTGATTAATCTCATTCTTTGTGATGTGTACCAATCTCTGTTGTGTGAGGTGGTATCTCATCATTGTTTTGATTTGCATCTCCCTGATGATTAGTGATGAGGAGCATTTTTTCATGTACCTTTTGGCCATTTGTATTTTTTTATCAAAGTGTCTGTTCATTTCTTCTCCCCATTTTTTGATGGGGTTAGATGTCTTTTTCTTGTAAAGTTCTGTCAGTGCCCTGTATATTTTCGATATTAGCCCCTTATCTGATGGGTGTTGGGTGAATAGTTTCTCCCACTCGGTGGGTGACTCTCATATTCTGGGCACTATTTCTTTGGAGGTGCAGAAGCTTCTCAGTTTAATGTATTCCCATCTGTTGATCTCTGCTTCCACTTGTTTGGAAAGTGCTGTTTCCTCCTTGAAGATGCCTTTAGTTTCAATGTCATGGAGTGTTTTACAGACGTGCTGTTCTATATACCTTATGGTATCAGGTTTGATATCAAGATCTTTAATCCATTTGGATTTTACCTTCATACATGATGTTAACTGGGGGTCTATGTTCACTTTTTTGCAAGTGGCTAACCAGTTCTGCCAGCACCACTTGTTGAAGAGGCCCTCCCTGCTCTACTTAGGATTTCTTGCTCCTTTGTCAAAAATTAGGTAATTGTATGTCTGGGAGACAATGTCTGAGAACTCAAGCCTATTCCACTGATCTGAGGGTCTGTTTTTATTCCAATACCATGCTGTTTTGAAAACTATTGCTTTGTAGTACAGTTTAAATTTGGGGAGAGTAATGCCTCCCATTTTCCTTTTTCCTAGGAGTGCTTTAGCTATTCGAGGGTGTTTATTGTTCCAGATGAACTTCATAAGTGTTTGATCCACTTCTTTGAAGAATGTCATGGGTATTTTTAAGGGGATAGCATTAAATCTGTATAATGCTTTGGGGTATATTGCCATTTTAATGATGTTAATCCTTTCAATCCATGAGCAGTGTATGTGTTTCCATTTCCGTGTGTCCTCTTATTTCTTGGAGCAGGGCTTTATAGTTTTCTTTGTATAGGTCCTTCACGTCTCTGGTCAAGTTGACTCCAAGATATTTGAGTTTGTGTGGCATTATTGTGAATGGGATTGCCTTCTTGACTTCCATCTCTTCCCTGTCATTATTGGTGTATAAAAAGGCCATTAATTTCTGTGTGTTAATTTTGTAGCTTGCCACCCTGCTATATGAGTCTATTGTTTCTAGAAGCTTTTTGGTAGAGTCTTTAGGGTTTTCTAAGTAGAGTATCATGTCGTCTGCAAAACAGTGAGAGCTTGACTTCTTCCTTTCCTATCTGATTTCCCTTGATATCTTTTTCTTGCCTGATCGCTATAGCAAGAACTTCCAGTACTATGTTGAAGAGAAGTGGTGAGAGCAGACAGCCTTGTCTTGTACCAGAATTTAGAGGAAAGGCTTTCAATTTTTCTCCATTGAGGATAATATTTGCCATTGGTTTGTGGTAGATTGCTTCAACTAGATTGAGAAACGTTCCTTACATTCCCATCTTGCTGAGAATTTTGATCAAGAATGGGTGTTGGACCTTATCAAATGCTTTTTCTGTGTCTATTGATATGATCATGTGATTTTTATTTTTCTTCTTGTTGATATTTTGTATTATGTTGGTAGATTTATGGATGTTAAACCATCCTTGCTTTCCTGGGATGAAACCTACTTGATCGTAGTGTATGATCTTCTTGATGATGCATTGGACCCTATTTGTCAGGATTTTGTTGAAGATCTTTGCATCAGCATTCATCGGGGATATTGGTCTGTAATTTTCTTTTTTGGCAGCCTCTCTGTCTGGTTTTGGTATCAAGGTGACATTGGCTTCATATATGCTGTTTGGGAATATCTGGAAATTGAGCTCCCATTCGACCCAGCTATTCCACTCCTAGAGATATACCCTAAGAACACAAAAATTCAATACAAAAACCCCTTCCTCACACCTATATTTATTGAAGCACTATTCACAATAGCCAGGCTCTGGAAACAACCAAGATGCCCTTCAACAGACGAATGGCTAAAGAAACTGTGGTACATATACACAATGGAATATTATGCAGCTGTCAGGAGAGATGAAGTCATGAAATTTTCCTATACATGGATGTACGTGGAATCTACCATGCTGAGTGAAATAAGTCAGAGGGAGAGAGAGATGCAGAATAGTCTCACTCATCTATGGATTTTAAAGAAAATAAAAGTCATTTTAGCAATAATCAACAGAGACAATGAGAGGAGGGCTGTAACTTCCAGGTCACTTCATGAAGCTCACCACAAAGAGCGGTGAGTGCATTTATAGAAATAACTACACAGAGAACTACCATAAGCATGTGAATGAATGAGGAAACTGGAAAGCCTGTCTAGTGTACAGGTGGGGGTGAGGTGTGAGGGAGGGAGACTCGGGACATTGGTGTTGGGAATGTTGCACTGGTGAGGGGGTGTTCTTTACGTGACCGAAACCTAATCACAATCATATATGTAATCAAAATGTTTAAATAAAAAAAAAGAAAAAAAATTTCAGAAAAAAAAATCGCTCCTGGCTTGGGGACCTTATTGGACCTGGGTAGTAAGTGCAAGGCAGAGGCCTTATGCCCTTTGCCACCTCTCCAGCCCTGATGATAGAATATTTTAATGTAATGACTATTTGTTATTTTTTTTCTTTGAGTAGACACACTCAAAAGTGCTCACAGTTTACGGTGCTCTAAAGAATCACTCAGTGGTAAAATAATATAATGACACAATTTTATGCCTCACCAGGCACAACAGTATTATTGAGTCCTTTCTAAATTTTCTAGGTATAAATTAATCTGGGGGAGAAACAAACCCTAAATTTACAATTGTTATGAAAAACATAACTCAGTTTCCACAATACTATCCTTTAAACTTCATCACTTTTTAGTGATAGGACACTTCATTTTTTTGCTTTTATTATTGACCTAATTGCTAGCATTTTACTGAAAAATCATAATTTTGATCAATATTAATTTACAAAAATATTTCTCTGTAACATGTAAAATTATCTCACCTAAATTCTTTTCAACTTGCACTGTAGCTAATTTTAATTGTAACTGTCAGAGTAAATAACTATAATTCTTAAAGTAAATATATACTACAACTACTAAATCCAGTTTTAGTACTCAATAGTTTATCTCTATTTTTTCTCTATTGAGAATCAGGGTTCTGTTTTTCAAATCATTATCTGTGTTTTATATATACTCAATTTTTTAATACTGCTATTCTATATTTTCACTCTTTTCTTAAATGAATAAAAGGAATATCCAGCGTAAAACATGATTGCATCATTCAGTCCATGGAGCTGTCATTCGAAACCACAGGATTATCACCCTGAAAGTGCTTTCTACGCTGGCCACTGAGTTTGCTTTCTCAAGTTATAACATCTCAAAGACCTTAATAAGATAAATCTTTGCACTTTCAATAAACCAAGTCACTTAGGAGTCTTACACTCGCACTATCTTGTTCCAAATTTAAACCAAACCATGACATCTTTTATTTACTGGATCAGAAGAATGAGGTTTCCACATAGATTACATGTGCTATTTCATAAAACATTCTAATATCAGACATTTCACCTTTGAAATTACGAACAAGTTCTTTGTTTGAGTTTTCCCATGTGTAATGTCCTAGCAATGATGTTTTTGGTTGTTCTCCATATCCATCTGAACACATAACTCAAATTCACTCAAGCATTTGGTCTGGGAATTATTTATTGCTTGGGCTACTCTCACAGATCTTATAATCTATTAGTGTAATCTTTATGCTCTTCCTAATTAGTAGATAAACAGTGTTAGATCACTTTGGGTATTCTTCAGAGAACATATCAAAGATATTTTGATTGTATATTACTAAATAATAATTGGTTCTGAATTTACTACTTAATCTTTATTTAGCAAGACATTCCAGATTAATCAGGCTCTTTCTGACTAATGCTATTTGTGATGAACAGACTTAAATTATAATTACTCATTTTCATCATATTAAAAAAAATTTAGGAATTAAAAATTAGAATATCAATTGCACAGAAATTGCATTTTAATCCTGTTTTGTAATATAGAGTATACAAATAGAAAAGACTACCATTTTCATATATTTTTTTCAGGAGGGATGGAAGTAGCCTGTGCAATTCTTGGCTGCCTATTTCCATATAAGGTCCAAGTTGTGATCTACCAGTAGAACAAGTCATGTTTCAGTAGGGACAAACTTTGCTTTTCTGCTTAAATAGATTTCTGTACTCTGGCTTCTTTTTTTTACTGAAGTGTCTCCACTTCTTGAAGTGTCTCCACCATCTCCTTTCTAGAAAAATAATTGCTAGAATTTTAGTAACTATAGTTATGATGAAGCAGTTGACAGTGCTTCCTGCTCTCAAAATTTTCTGAAAGGAATCTGGGTCCACTTTTTAGACAAAGAACTATCACTTCAATCATTTTCCTTATGTTGTTTAGATTTCTGATAGAAATATATATGAGAGGATTTTATTCGCTTTCTAAGTCTTTTCCTAAAATGATTATTTCCTCTATCTTGAAACTAGAATGACAAGTTTGCCAAATAAAGAATGAGAGTATAAGAGAGATGACATACTTTCAAGTAAAAATTATTTTACATTTCTACACATTTTTGGTTTGTTTGTTTTGGGGGACCACACCTGGAAGTGCTTAAGACTTACTCCTAGTTCTGTGTTCAGGGATAACTCCTGAAGTGCACAAGAGGACCATTGGTGCTGAGAATTGAACATGAGTTGACCATATGCATGGCATGTATTTCACCCATTTGTACTATCTCTTCAGTCATAGGTTTACTTTTTCTTTGTTTGATTTGTGGTCACACCTAGCAGCGCTCAGGAGTTACTTCTGGCACTGCACTCAGAAGTCGCTCTTACTGGCTCAGAGGACGATATACTATGCCGGAATTTGAACCAGGTCGTCCTGTGTTGGCCTCTGTGTTATCTCTCCAGCCCCTGGTTTACTTTTTGATTGACATTTCATATAGTGTGTTTGACCTAACATTTCAGAACCTCATTTTTTTTAGAAATTATCAAGTAGTTTTGAGAAGTTTTTTATTAATTTTTGGTGATTAAATGGTCATTAATTATATCATCATGGTACATGGCTTATTCAAGCTCTATTTTTGGGACCTCATGGTCACCTGACTACTTCTAAAGACACCCCAAACACAGTATGTGAAGTTTCCATGAGCATCACCAGTGGTTTACTCCTTAGTAATAGAATTTCTTAGGTAATTAATCAAATAAGTACAACAGAGACTGCATATCATATATCACTATAGAATTGGATTTTAAAATAAATATGCACAAAATAAATATTTCACAACTGTTACATTGATTAAAATTCAAAACACTGAAAAAAAATTCTCTTGAGAATCTGAAGCAAAATTTTTTATTGCTGGTGGGATTCCAAGAAAGCATACATTGCTTAAAAGTAAATAGGCTGTTTTTAATAATATCTTTATTTAAACAGTGATTATAAAAATAATTGTAGTTGAATATCAGTCATAAAAATAACACCCCTTCATCAGTACAACATTCCCATCACCAATGCTCCACATCTCCCTCCCCTGCATGTTGTGGGGTGACAGCCGGCAATTTAATGGCCTATTTTCTAGTAGTCCTCCTCCCCTACATTCAAGACAGGCTTTCTACTTGCCTCATTCGCTGACATTGTTATAATAGTTCTCAGTGTAGTTATTTCTATAACTGCACTCACTACTTTTTTGGTGAGCTTCATATCATGAGCTGGACCTTCCAGCCCTCATCTGTGGATTATTTCTATCATGTCTTTTTTTTTTTTTTTTTTTTGGTTTTTGGGCCACATTTGGTGACGCTCAGGGGTTACTCCTGGCTATTCGCTCAGAAGTCGCTCCTTGCAGGCACGGGGGACCATATGGGGAACCGGGGGATCAAACCGTGGTCCGTCCTAGGTTAGCGCAGGCACCTTATCTCCAGCGCCACCGCCCGGCCCCAATGTCTTTTTTTTTAAACCCATCGATGAGTGAGACTATTCTGTATGTCTCTCTATCCCTCTAACTTACTCAGCATAAGATGCTATGTGCATCCATGTATAGGAAAATTTTATGTCTTCATCTCTTTTGATGGCTGCATAATATTTCATTGTGTATATGTACTACAGTTTCTTTAGCCATTCATCTGTTGAAGGGCATCTTGATTGTTTCCAGAGTCTGGCTATTATAAATAGTGCTTCAATGAATATAGGTGTGAGGAAGGGATTTTGTATTGTGTTTTTGTGTTCCGCAGTGGTCGGCAACCTTTTTTTTCAACTGAGCCAAATCTTGCCAAAACCACAATTGAAATTTATTTTGAGAGCCACATTTTTTTTTGGTTTTTGTGTCACACCCAGCAGTGCTCAGGGGTTACTCCTGATTCAATGCTCAGAAATCACTCCTGGCAGACTCAGGGACTATATGGGATGCTGGGATTCGAACCACCGACCTTCGGCACAAGAGGCAAATGTCTTACCTCCATGCTATCTCTCCGGCCCCGAGAACCACATTTTTAAAACGAAAATATATAGGATGGTACATTGATTTTAGTTTCAATAAGTTTTTTATTGATAATATTCTGCATGCAAGTATCCACATAGGTCGGGAGGGTACAAATAAGACAACTAATAAAACAAAAGCTTTAGAATGATATTTATCTATAACGTTAAATTCCATAAAATTTGTCTTACAATGTAGAGAAAATTACATCCTGACAATGACTGACAAAGTCACAAACACTAATATGGACATTGGCCTTGCATTTCCTTGGAAAGCTTGAGTAAGTCAGATTTGTATGACATTGTTTTTAATTTTAGGCACCATTCATGTTTGAAAATGACTGTTTGCATAAATATGTAGACCCGAACGAGGAAAGAACAGCAAATGCTAGCTTTTTTAGTTGATTATATGAGTCAGGAATACTATTCCAGGTGTTAAAAATCAACAGGTCTTCTTCAGGTCTTTCAAAGCAGATCACTTGTGCTGTGAACAAGGTTCACATTTGTGTGTCTCCAGTCTTTCTAAATTAGCACAATGACATTCAAATTTCGAGCTCCACAGTTCTTTGTTTTTTAATTCCAGCAATTAAATTTCCAAGTTGCCAATGTCCATATTAAAGGGAGAAAAATTTAATTCTGTTACAGTGGCATCCAGAGGTTTTTTAACAAAGGCTAACGTCGCTTTGCTGTTTCTGAAATCCTGAAACCTCTTGAGAAAAGCTTCCCTCATATTTAAAAGTACTGTTTTAAAATAGGTAATATCAATGTCAGAATTATTTTCTTGGCGATGTTTCAACAGGCTTGGAAGGTGAATCAAAATTTCTCTGTCAAAATCTTGAGCAAAAACAGATCATTTGTTTTCAATTGAAATAACTTCTTCTAACATTGAAAAACTTGTGTTTCCTTTTCCCTGTAGTTTATAATTAAGCTGATTTAGATGTGAAGTAACATCCACCATGAAATACAGTTTTTGAATCCAGTGATCTTTTGTTAATTCTGGATAGTGAACACCCTTCTCAAGGAAAAATGCTTTGATTTCTGATAATAAGGTTTCAATTTTTCAACACTTTTTGGTTTTCAAAAGGAAATGTTTTGAAATGTTTTGCTTACTTATTATCAGGAGATAATAAGTAAAAGAGAAAACAGGTAAAAGAGAAAAACCTTTCAGCAACCTTTAAAAGCAAGGACAATGTTCCAGAGAAAAGTAGTGATTTCACTGAAAGGAAAAAAATCTATTGACACTTTAGTGTATGCTGCAAGAAAACAAACTAAAATACACACAAAAACAAAACGGCACTTTATTAAAGGCATATTATAGCATATCATAAAGGTATTATAATAGAGTGCCTGAAACATTTAAAAAATAATTTTTTATTTAAGCACATTTGTTACAAAATTATTCATACTTGCGTTTCAATCATAGAATGTACACCACCCTTCACCAGTGCACTTTCCCCACCACCAATGCCCCTTGTTTCCTTCCCCTTCACCCTCCTCTGCCTATGTCAGGGGCAGGCATTTTGCTTTTTCTCTCTCTCTTGTACTTTATGACACTGAGGTTTTCAAAATTTCCTTTATGATACCATGGTTTGCAATATTGTTCATTCAATGGTACCATACATGTCATTTTTCATTTTCAGCATCCAGTTCTTGTCTAGAGTGATAAGTTCCAACTATCAATATTATAATGTACCTTTCTCTATTCTAACTGATCTCACCACTTTTTATGGCAAGCTTCCTATCATGGATTAGTCCTCCTGTCCCTCATCTCTATTTTTTCTAGATATTTTATATATTGAAATTTATTATTCTTATATGCCACAAGTAATTATTCTGTGTCTACACCTCTCCTTCTGACTCATTTCACTCAGAATAATAATCTGATGTGTTGATGTATGTACAAATGATGCACTGTGCATGACTCAGTGTTTTTGTGTAGTCACAAAAACAAGTTGCACACCCGTACATTGTATCCATTCATTGTATGATAGATTGGATTCAAAAAAACTCCCTGTTGCACTAAACTCTGTGACAGATGACACAGTAAAGATAATTTGTGAAATTCACAATTGTGATCAAATCCAGGCTATTCACCACCCTGGGTGAGAGTATGGATGCCCACTACTAGCATCTTATTCATGAGGAAGTGAAGTGACTATTAAGGGGAAGGGTGCTCTCTCACCTTGTTGGCAAGAGGGTAGAAGTAGTGCAGTTCCTGTGAGAACAGAACTCTGACTTTGTACAGCCTCAGTTAGACAAGGAGTGCGTAGCTAAGCTTGTGTATTTGCCAGTTCATTTTCTCTATGAATTTAGTATTTTTCATCAGGGGAGTTTCACAAGTAGTTTTTATAGTGAGACATAAGATGGATGTGTTAAAAAAAATCTGATTCTGAGATAGCTGTGTCTGAGAAGGAGATATTGAAATGTTTCCACTCTTGCAAAAACTTTCTGATTGCCACTTATATTATGTAGAAAGTAATAATCAATATGAAAAACAGCATTTAAGGGCATTAGCTCACAACTTTAATCATGAGTACTCTGAACATGAGAATCCACTAGGAAAAAAAAAACTCTTGGTTGAGAATTCCTTCATAGAAGATGAGCACTCTTGTGCAAAATAAAATATGTGTTTTAAGATCACTCAAGGCACTGTATTTATAAACCCTACCCAACCTGGTCTGAAGAAGCAGGGTAGCAGGAAAGAAAGAATAAACCAAGCTAGGCAGGAAAGGATAATCATGAAGTCCATGGCCTTTTACTCTCTGCCTTGAGCCCCAAAAGCTAGAACACCTCTTTAATAAAACCAATTCCCAATAATGGGAGGCTTCAGGTCACAGAGAGACAAAAGTAGATTTCAGTGGGCTTTTACATTTCAAAGGAAGAGGCTTAAGAAAGGATGACTTTGGGGGAACACCTTTGTTTGGGGTTGATACTAGGTATTATTTTACACTCTTGGAGCCGGTCACCAGAGCTGCACAGTGGGCGCTCACTGACAGAGGCTAGGATCAGAGTTCTGACTCCTGGAATGGCCGTCCTGCACACAGAAGAGCCAAATTGAAAGTGTAAAGAGCCAGATGTGGCTCGCGAGCCACAGGTTGCCAACCATTGTCCTAGGGTATATTCCTAGGAAAGTATAGCTGGATCATATGGGATTTTAATTTCCAGTCTTTTGAGGAATCTCCATATTGTTTTCCATAAGGGCTGGACTAGATGGTATTCCTATCAGCAGCTAATAGAGTTCCTTTCTCCCCATATTCCTACCAGGACTGATTTTTCTTGTTCTTTGTGATGTATGCCAGTCTCTGTGGCATAAAATGGTACCTCATTGTTGTTTTGATTTGCATCTCCCGGGTGATTGGTAATATGGAGCATTTTTTCATGTGCATTTTGGCCATTTGTATTTTTTCTTTGAGAAAGTGTCTGTTCATTCCTTCTCCCCATTTTTTGATGATGTTAGATTTTTTTGTAGTGTTCTGTCAGAACCTTCTATATCTTAGATATTAATCTCTTATTTGATAGGTATTGGGTGACTAGCTTTTCCCATTCTGTGGTAGGATTTTGTATTCTAGGCATCATTTCCTTTGTGGTGCAGAAGCTTCTCAGTTTAATATAGTCCACTCTCTTTATTTCTGCTTCTACCTGTTTGAAGAGTGCTGTTTTCTCCTTGGAGACGCCTTTAGTCCTAATGTCTTGGAGTTTTAACCTACATATTGTTCTATATGTATCTTATGATTTCAGGTCTAATATCACAGTCTTTAATCCATTTGCATTTGACCTTTGTGCAGGGTGTTATATAAAAATCTGAGTTCATTTTTTGCAAGTGATAACCCGTTGTCCCACCACCACTTGTTGAAGAGGCTTTCCTTGCTGCATTTTGCATTTCTTGCCCTTTTATCAAAGATTGATTGTATATCTGGAGAATATTATCTAAATACCCTAGTCTATTCCACTCATCTAAGGGTCTGTCTTTATTCCAATACCATGCTGTTTTAATGACTCTGTAATAAGTTTAAAGATTGGGAAAGTGATGCCTCCCATATTCCTTTTCCCAAGGGTTGCTCTAGCAATTCGCAGATGTTTATTGTTCCAGATGAATTTCAGGAGTGTTTGATCCACTTCTCTAAAGAATGTCAGGGAATCATTAGAGGGTTTGCATTAAATCTGTAAAATGCTTTGGGGAGTATTGACATTTTAATGATGTTGATTCTCCCAATAAATATATTTGCTAGAGTAATATTATATCAGGTAAAACACCTGCCTCACAAGTGACTAATTTAGGTTCAATCCCTAATATCACATATAGTCCCTGTACTGGATCAGGAGTGATCTGAATGCAGAATTGAAGAAATGCCATGAGACATGTATTCTGCCCTCACAAACAAAAAACAAAAATTAAAATTAACCATTTTATCATTTGATACCATAAGTACAATGTTAATATTTATCCAAATAAAGAATAATTTATCGAAATAATGAAGAGTTGTATTTATACAAAACTTCCATATGTACACTTCTAACAAATAACTCAAAGCTGTTAAAACTGGAAAAAAACAATATGTTTTTATTAAGTAAATTAATAAACTGTGAATACCAATATAATGGGATTTTACTCAACACTGAAGAGAACATTAAGACACAAAAATACTTGGAAGAATCTAAAGTGCATTTTGCCTAACTTAAAAAGTCAATCTGAAAAGGCAACAATTGTACTGGTTCAATAGTACAACATTCTGGTTAAGACTAAATTATAGAGACAGTATAAAAATTGATCATTTGAAGGGAAAAATGAATAGATGTGGAACAACAGCACAGCAGGTAGGACATTTGTCAGGCACATGGCCATCCTGGGTTCAATTCCTTGCATCCCATGTTTACCCCATGCCTGTGAGGAGTAATTTCTGAGCAAGAGCTAAGTGTAACCCATGAGGGCTCCCTGGTGTTGCTCAAAACGACAATAATAAAAAGAATAAACTATAGAAATAAAATTTTAGGACAATAAAACAACTATGTATTATACTATAATAATAAAGATATATTTTCCAATATCAATAAAATGTGAAACATAATGAAACAAATATTATAGAGCATTTTTATTTAGTCATCAATTATAGTTATAAAATATCTAATACAATATAGTAATAATAGGGCAATATCGAAGATGAGAATGGAAATAAATGAAAAACCTATACTTTAAATGCAATATCTCTATGGGAAAAATCCACTACAATAAATCAGTAATGGAAAACATATATATAAAAGTTACCACTTTTAAAAATACAAGGCTATCAAGAAGTCAAGGTGAAAATGTACAAAGTTTGTATAGTCATAATTCTCTAATAGCAACTTTGAATTCCAGAGAACAAAGAAAATACACAGAGAAGAGAAACTGGGGAAGAAAGTATGACTAAAGATGTCTACACCAGACAATTGATTATGGATACCAGGGAAGCAAACACACACATTTGCAAAAGGAAGAACGCAGAGAACAGTATTCCCAAGACCTTTCTAATGAATCTGCATCCAGATTCAGAGAGCCAAAATATTTAAAGCAACATCAACATAGAGACTGATGAATCTGTTTCACAGGTATGGGTTATTGTTGGGAGTGCAGATGTTTGGAGCTTTCTGTCCTGGCCCTGAGGTATATTTTATCTTGCAATTGTGTAAAATTGCCAGTCAGTAGTTCTAATAGAAACCTAATTGATTCTAGCCTATTTATTTATTGTTTACATTCTTTGCAGATTGTGAGTTTGTTTCTTACCAGGCCAGTTTGACATATTATAATGCACGCATACATCAAGCATTTCTTTATAGGGTTCAAAAGAAAATAAGAAGACAGAAAATACACTTCACTTCTGGGATAAATTTTCTCTTACTTTTGGATTCTTCTCTGTCAGATTTAATTCTTAATTTTAGTGATAGGAAATCCTTAAATAATGGAGACAGAAGAATGCACAACTCAAGTTGTTAGCATACAGATATATTGGATTTCCAGTAGATAAATTTTGTAAAGTGAAGTAAGTACAAAAGGATCAATCCATTTGCAAAAAATAACATTCTTCTCAAAACTATAAAGAATTATAGAACACCTGGTTGCTCCTGATTTGGAAAAAAATGCCAGTCTACCAGACCTAGAAATGAAAGCCACCTGAAAAAGAGTAGCATTGCCAAGGAATAGAAGGGGACACAGGAACCACAGTCTCCAGTCACATTGAAATTATAGCTTCATACAAAATGAGTGAACATTGAAAGGGTGGATATGCTGCAATTTTTCACCTAAGATTCCATTTTGGGGAAGGGGAAATAAACATCAACCAGAAAATAAAGAATTATAGAAAATTTGGAAATACCTGAGAGTTAAAGGAGAAAGGGAAGTATTTCTTATCATTGTATTCCCAGAAATTATTTTATATTTTTTATAGAACCAATGATCTTCTTCACACTTGTACCATCTTGTGCTCAGTCACCTGGAATGAACACATTCTGTGTTAGCTCATACATCCATAAATAAAAAAATCCTGCTAAGACATTAGGTTTCTCAGGGTGGGGAACACCAAAGAGTGTGTTTTCTTTGCATACTACCAACCCTGGTTTGTTCCTAGATATTCCATATAGTACCCTGAGCACCACTAGGAGTGCTTCATGAGTGAAGAGCCAGTACTAACCACTGAGCATGGCTGAGTCTGATACAAAAGAAAACAATACAATAAAGATATTAGGTTACTCAACTCTATGCTCATAGATCATAAGATTAACACTTATTTCAGTCTCTTCATGTATAACATGAATACTAAACTAGAAATTAGACAGGGGGTTAATCACCATGGAAACAAGATACATCTATTTATCAGGAAAAATTGACACACAGTCTTTGCTAGAGTTTCCAAATTTCATGCAAGTGATTAATTTGTTTGCAATGTCTTTATGGGTTATAAGTATTCAGAGGAAAAAATATCATGTCTACATATGGAAAGAACAGGAAAGTAAAGAGATTTCAGAAGATCCAAAGTTGTTATCAGGCAAAGTATCATTCAGTCTTCAAGATATGCTGATTTTGATTCAGGTAAGTCAATCCATTTTCCCATGGGGATTTTTATTACATCAGACATTATCCAATACATTTGTCTTATCCAGATTTACCACAAGCTCTTTGTATGTTTGCACTTCAGTGTATTTCTCCACAGTTCTTGTTTTCTAAAACAGAAGACTTCTGATATGCTTTGTTTTGAATGATGAATCTGTAGCACTGGATAAGTCAAATATCTGTAGTGTTCTTTAAAAATCAAATAATTTACTGCACTACTTCATATTCTATTAATTTTGCCTGTAAGAAACTGAAATATAAGAACACAATGCAGTGCTTGTGATTGAGACTGAAGGACTTTGGACTTTGTGCTAGTAATAAAATCAAGTTTGTGTACACTTCTAGGATAATGTTACTTCTTAAATTCAGTTCTTTGAAACTTATTCCAAAGAGTATAAAGTGAAGGCAATACAGCAAAATAGTCAATGAAAACAATTGGGACTTACAGTTTAATGCTAGCATTTATTTTTTTTTATCAATTTGCTTGTCATAAAAAAAGTAAAATAAGATGGTGATATAAAATTTAAAGGGATAATTCTAGTCTGAATATGAACTGTTAAACTTAGCATTTCCCCCCAGACCTCAATAAATTTAAGATAAAATTAAGATGGAAGAACAATGGAAAATTAGCAAAATTAGATGGAAGCAAGAATAAAAAATTAATTCAAGTGCTATAAAGAAGACCTAATAAAGAAGTCTACAAACACTAAATAAATGACAGTTTCTGAAGAGTCAGAAGGTAGATTCTGAAGTATAAAAGGAATATTAAAATGTATTACTAGAAATAAAAAATAGAAATTGAAGCAGGTATGGAAAACAGTGAGTAATGGAAGAAATGTTGGAACGAATACATGCAATGAAATTTATAGATTTATAAATTCTGCATATACAGCAGATATTTTCCTACTCAAGACACCTTTTTAGAAGACCTATCTTGAAAACAGAAGAAAAGTAAGGAATTTGTGAAAAAACATATGACTAGGTAAAACTTTCCATTCACTAAGTATTTTTGAAATAAATAAAATAAAAAGTGGTTTTTTCCTAGTACCAGAAATTTGTTTATTACATAAATATTATTATGTATGGAAGAGCTATTTAATGAACATTTTCATCAGGAAATACAGTATAATCAAATTTTTTTGTTCTGTTTTTAGTTTTAGGGCCACACCTGGTGACGCTCACGGATTACTCCTGGCTATGCACTCAGAAATAACTCCTGGCTTGTGGGACCATGTGGAACGCCAGGGATCAAACCCAGATCCATCCTGGGTCAGATGCATGCAAGGCAAAAACCCTACCACTGTGCTATCTCTCCGGCCCTGGTAATCAATGTTTTAAAGGTATAAAACAATGTGTAAATGTATAAAATTAGAGGAAGTAAGAATAAAAGAGTTAAAGAAAAATTTCTATATAAATAATTTTATATGAGATATAAATGCATGTCCCTAGAGAAATAGTCTTGCATGCAGTCAACCACAGGCTGATCTCAGCACCTCATATGATATTCTGTGCATCACCAGGAATGATTCCTAAGCACAGAACCGGTAATAAATCTCACTCTAGTAGACGTGACACAATTCAAACAAACTTAAAAATGTTTGGATAGAAAAATACTAGCACAAATTAGGAACATAAATTTTGGAAATGAAAAAAGTTAAGAAAACATGTTCAATTCATTTCCATTAGTTGAGGCAAAATTTTATATTTAAAACAACGTTTACTCAATATGTGAATACTTGAATCTAAGTATTATTATTTACAGCAAAAATGAAAATTAATAATAGTCTGATTGTCTAAAAGGTGCCTTAAATATTCAAGGAAGACTAACTATTAACTACTTAAAAGAAAAATGAAATTTGTGAATACTGAGTAATCTTTAAATCACTAACATTTATTATTTTATAAATTATTATAAAATTTTATTACAATTATAAAAATAACATAGACTGCACAGATAATCAGGTAAGAAAGCCAAAGTATATTTAAAAAGGGGGAAATAGCAGACTCTGGCAACAATTTTAGTTCAGAACTGACAAAGCCGTCATAGGTATTAAGAGCATAAAGAAAGAAAAGAGTGAGTCAAGGACATGCTTAATATTCCTTTAAAATGAATGCTACAGCTGATTAGTTTTGAATATGCAAGTTTTTCTTTGAGAGAAACTATAAAGAACAACCTTATCCTACACACAATTTTAGTAAAAACTATAAGAAAACTTAGTGCCATCAGATTTGCTTTGTGGAAATGTTAAAGGAAGTAGTTTATATGGAAGAAAAATAACACCAGATGGATTCTTTAAAAAAATATTTCCAGAAATGGAGAGCTTATGAATAGGGAAAAGATTGATTCTAATTTTAAAATATTTTAAAATACAAATTACTTCTTAAAGCATAACAATGATATTATAAAATAGTTATAGCATGAGAAAAAATATTAAAATGATCCATATTGGGTAGGATGTTAATGGAGCTATAAGTTGGTATAGTACTCATATGTAAAGAATTATTATCAGAGTGAGATTGTAATATGTTAATATATACATTATGAACCTAAGAAACACTTCTTAAAATTAAAACTTGAAATGCTAATAGGCATTGTAGATAATAAATTAAAAACTTAAGATTTATCCAATTATAAATTCAAGAAGAAAACGAAAGTAGATGAAAAAGAAAATTGAGACTATAGAAAGCATTTAACTAAATGTCATATTAGGTCCAATCATATGGTACTTATATTAAATATATGAGGGTAAAGCTGTCCAACTAAAAGACAAATAGTTTAAATAGTATTAAAACAAAAAAGTTTGTTTAAAGCACTTCAATTTAAGTGACCAGAGTTATGGCACAGCTATAGGGTGTTTGCCTTGCAAGCGCTAACCTAGGACGGACCACTGTTCAATCCCCCAGTGTCCCATATGGTCCCCCAAGCCAGGAGCGATTTCTGAACTCATAGCCAGGCATAACCCCTGAGCTTCACGGTGTGGTCCAAATATATATTTGGACCACACCGTGAAGCTCAGGGGTTATATGTATATATATATATACATATACATGTATATATATACATATATATACACACACAAATACAAATACAAAAATATTTATTTGTATATAAAATATATAAATATAAAATATATATACAAATATAAACATATAAAATATATATACAAATACAAAAATATTTGTTTATTTATATAAAAACACATATATGATATATGCATATATGAAACACTCCAATTTAAATTTCAGACCCAAATGGAATATTTAAAGAAAAATAAAAATATAGCAATAGCAATTCTCAAACATACTTATGAAAATCTGGGTAACTACATGACCATCAGGGAAAATAGATTTAATATATTATACAATAAATATTATGATGTCAGATAGACTCACTATTTTCTCAAACAACATGTAAACAGAGTCATGAAAGATCACTGGCCAAGAATCACTAGAATAACCATTTTTCCAGATGGCCCTGCCCCATCAATGACCCTCTACCACTCCCTTCACATACACCAATCTGACCAAATTTCAGGTACTCCAATTAGGGGGATGATAACACCTGGGTTTTCTGAACCTAGTGATTGTTTCCTCCCCCACATACTCCTTCTAGGAGGTCTGGTGCTGAATACACATGCCTAAAGGTCTTAATATCAATAATAATGCTTTGAATTTCTGTACATTTATTTGGTGCTGTTATCCCTATAGGAACACACCAATTAACAAAATGGACAGAGAATGACAAAAGTTTGGTAAACCTTCTGTCACTGTAGTAATGAAGTATTGGAGATACAATAATTTTCACAAATGTGTTTGCTAATGTATTTTTCTTTCTTTTTCAATTCCTTTTTATTTTTTCTATTTTTAAAATAAATTTTCTTTTACTTATCCGAATATAAATGTATTATGATCAACTATGTCAACTATATGATGCATTTTCTTTAAATAAATTAAAAGAAAAAAGACATCAGATAGTACAATCAATCAAGTGATAACCTTGCGTGCAAGTAATAATGGATTGATTTCTAACTCTGCATAGTGTGTAGTGGGTACCAGCAGAAGAGATCCTGAACACAAAGCCAGATCCTGAGCACAAAGGCTAATTAAATGATAGATCCTGAGCACAATAGGGTGTAACCTCAAAGAAAACAAAGAATCAAAGAAAAAATATATAATACATTTAAAAAATAAATACTGATTCAAATTTTACAAAAATGAGATTAATATTAATCAAGAAAATATTATAACTCCAAGTGATTATTAATGTAATACCAATGTTTTCAAACCAATATAATATAAATGATATTGAAAATATAACAAATAAAACTACAATTTTGGGCAGAGATTCTAATACTACTTCCTAATAGAGTTCCTAGACAACAAGGATCTAGATTTAAAACAATCAACCATCTTGATTGAATGAATATTTATAGATCATGCCTCTCAACAAATTTATGGTGATTGATATATCAAGTTACATAAATGCTAACCAGGTAGACAATAACCAGAGTCATAAAATGATTATTCATTAATTTATGGTCCTATCTTCCATCAAATGTGTTCTTTGACAAAACATCTAAGTAAAAAGATATTTGGAAAATCTATTAGTATTTGGAAATTAAACAACATTACTAAATTAAATAGGAAGAAATAAATAAAAAGTGAGATTAAAATACATTGAATAAAATGAAAATATCTTATTAGAAAATCTGTGTACTTTGCAATATTTTAGGTATAAATGCCTATTAGGATTAATAGATGTCTAAAATAAAATATCTGTTACAGTACTAGAAAATGAGACCCAGAAGACAATAATATATATCAAATTTAGGTAAAGTAAGTAAAATTAAACTAAAAGAAATGAAAGATTAAAAGAAATAGAATAGAAAATATACAAAACTAAAACTATTTATTTGATTATAATAAAATGTTGACATAATTCTACATAATGATAAAATTTTTAAAATGAGGCTTAATTAGACTTTAAAATTGCAGTGCGATCAACCAGCATCCCATATGATCTCCCAAGCCAGGAGCGATTTCTGAGCACATAGCCTGGAGTAACCCCTGAGCATCACCAGGTGTGGCTTAAAAAATAAAACAATACAAAAAAATGAGAGTATAGCTATAGGCAATAATAATGGAAACCTCCATTTGAACAACTTTATACCAATGAGTAGCATATAGCATTCATTGCTCATTAGCTTAGTAGATTAAACAAACGTGATTTAACATTAGTTGTATAATTCATAGTTTACGCTTGTAAATAATGTAAAAAGTATTGCTTAGTTAACTGCTTCCTCTTAAACATTTATGGAATTATTCTTCATATAATTGCTGACAAGGCAGAAAATATAGACATTATCTTTTCTGATATTTAATTTTATTCACATAAGCAAAACTTTCATTTAATTACTTATATTTCTTTAAATTATATAACTATTGGAAAATATAATTCTCATAATGTACTGTCATAATTCACAACTTTATTCTTTTGGTCAATATGAAGTCAGTAAGACAAATGGCTAGAAAATAAAACAGAAGGGACAGAATGTGAGAATTTTCTTATCTAACAATGCAACATTTTTATTTTAATCTTAAATTTAACTCTAAAGTTTAAAATATCTCAATTCAATTAGTACATTGAAGACTGCTTGCCACATTATAATGCAGAAAATATAAGATTAACTTCACTTAGCGAAAGCCATCTGACTCACTTTTAAAATAATTGATTTTTTGATACATAAACAAATGACTGGCTTAACAGCATTTAATCATGGTCTAAATTGACTAATTTATTGATTACATTCATCCTCTGGGCAAAAAAATTGTTTCTCGCTCCTAACTTTCCTTCAGACTAACTTAGACTATTAGGTACTTCTCACATCAGAGAATTCACATCAGATGATCCTATCCCACACCAGATAATTAAAACAGGATAAACTACTGAAGAAAGTGCTAATGCACAGGGGACTCAAAATAAATGGATTATCTGTCTTTCTTGCAATGTAAAGATTATTTTAAAATCCAGTTATATATCTACCTATGATGTGAAAGACCTTGATGTAAATTTTATTTGCAAAAACAACATAGTTGAGATGTGTTAATTACCAGCACAAATAATTAGATAGCGTTCATGTTCTGAAATGTCCCATACATTGAAAGCAAGTTTACTTTGAAGATAAAAATAAAGCTGGTGTCTTCTGGATAGATTGATATCTTTGTGGGGCATCTTATCACAGTTCAGTCCATTGAAAAGTCATGAAGGAGTAGAACCACAAAACCCCATGCAATAAAAACAGAGACCTCAACATCAGAAAGGCATTCACATGATTAGTAGTTTCACTTACTGGGAAAAGGAGGGTGTCATACAAGGAAAAGTAACCAGACCAAATTCAGAGGTTTTTCACCATCATGATAATGAGATTTCCTTTATATTAAGTACATTGCATGTTTATAATTAAGATTTCCCTTCAGATTAAGTATATTGCATATCTATAATTGTAATAATGATACTGCTGATGATAAATAATCCATAAAATCTCAAGATTTATGGTGTGCTCTTTTTTGTGTTATCGTTTAAGTTTTTTTTGTTTTGTTTTGTTTTGTTTTGTTTTGTTTTGTTAAGATTTGAGGGCCATACCCAGCAGTGCTTAGGATATCAAGTTTGGTAGCATGCAAGGGAAAAAGTCCTACTCCCTCTGTAATCTCTCTAGACTCCTGTTCTTTGAGATTTTTGGAGCCTTTACTATGACTGGATAAGGAACTAATGAAAATATGTAGAGAACAGACATATCATGTAATACTCTGCTATTGAATATTGACTGTAGAATTAATTTCATATGAAATTCACTTATTTTTTCCTTGATATGCCACATTAGCATTTTGGAAAATTTTTAAAGCATATCCTGAAGACAAGAAAAGCAAATAGTTCATGAACCTGCATCTAAATGTAAGAAAATGTGAAAAAATTCAACAACATACTTAAAAATATAAATTTTTTTTCTATTTTCCATAGGAAAAAATGAGTCAAAATGAAAGTTAAAATTTTGTAGAATTAGCCAATGTAAGCCGTGTGAGTGTGTGTGTGTGTGTGTGTGTGTGTGTGTGTATGTGTGTGATTTAGTTTGGGGGCCATATCCGGTGGTGCTCAAGAGGCAATCTTGATTCTGAAAACAGAAGTTATTTTGGAGCTTCTCTGGGGGACCATATAGGATGTAGGGATCAAAATAAGGGTGATTATTTGCAGGGCAAGCACCTTTCCAGCTACCGTTTCTCTCTAACTCCTAAGAGTAAAATCTGAAATGTGATTCTCAGGTTTGATAAAGAGTAAATTTTTTATTGTAATAGTTTCTCTTTTTTTTAATGTACAAGAACCCCACTTTCTTTTTTAACTTTCTTTTTTAAATAAGATCTTTAAGCACCATGGTTTTAAGCATGTTTGAAATTGGGTTTCAGTTGTAAAATGTTCATTTCCTTCAGTTGTGCTACATTCCTATCACCAATGTTCCCCATCTCCATCCTCCCCCAACCCCTACTTGTCTTGAAGATAGGCATTCTAAAATTTCTAAAGAAATATGCAGTCAAAATATAAATTATTTAGATAAGACCATTAAACTGCAAATGATCTTTTAATAAATGGAATAATTTTATTAATAATATCTATAAATGACAAATAAATTATGAAAAATATTTTAATGCAAGTAGAATATGTAGGACCTAGTCATGTAGGCATATATGAGTGTATAAAGTTTCTGTGTGCAATATAGGGAAGATTGTGAAAAAATGAACAAATACCAAATATATAAAAATATATAAAAGAGTATTATTTAGAAATAAATGTACGAGAGGGAGATGTGAAGGACACAAGGGATATAGCCAAGTGCCCCAACACTTGCCTCAATGGGATGGACTTGCCTTCCTAGTGGGCCTCAAAAGGAGTAAGAGCTGCAACCCTGGAATTAAAGTTAAAAAGAAAAATAGCCTTTGCCTCTGCATGTTTCTCTACTCTTCAGTTCTGTCTCATGAAACTCTCCTGAGAGGGCCAAGAAGGGCCCAGCAAAAATTGTCTCCTAAAGGAGCCTAAGCTGAAAAGCCAAGAAAGAATGAGGAGTGAAAACTTTTACCGCAGGTGTCCTGGCAGAAAGGTAGATCCTTTGGTCTGTAAAGGCAAGTAGGAGGGATCTTCCTCTGTTGTGAGTTTACCAACTAGGAGAGACTGAAGAGATCTGTCGCCTTTGTGTGTTTCTATACTCTTCTGTCTCCTGAAAAACTCCTGAGAGGGCCAAGAGGGGCCCAGAAAACACTGTCTCCTAGAGGTTCCAGAAGAGCGTGGCCACTCTGCTTCGCAGCTCTGAACTCTTTTTAACCAATGAAACCCACTATAACATGCAGAAAAAAATCACACTGCCAGTGTGACAATGGGGAAACCTCCCAGGCAAACACCATGCACAGAGAATGAAGATGACAGCTCTGATAACCCAAAAATTCCAACCATCATATTAACTTCTCAGATAAGGAGTTTAGAATAGAAATATGGAGTATCCTCATGGAAATCAAAGAAAAGATAGCTCTAGCTGAACAGAAAACAAAGATAGAAATCAGAAAATTCAAACTGAAATAACATATCTGCAAAACACAGTGGCTGAACTGAATACCTCAATGGAAAGCCTCTCCAACAGAGTAACAGCAGCTGAGGACAAAATCAGTAAACTGGAAGATGAAATACAGAACAACTCCATACAGCAGAAGAAATTGGAAAAGAACCTTAAGTCAAACAGACAATGGAAAAAGTACGCAAAGAATGTAAACGATTAAATTAGAAGTCTTTGATAAACTCAACAGAAGTAACATAATAATCATTGGAGTCCCAGAGGTCAAGGAAAGGGATCCCCAGGAAGAATCAACAGTCAAAACATCACAGAGAAATTTCCAGAGCTAAAGACTGTATGCTATCAAATCCTGCATGCCCATAGAGTACCAGCTAAAAGAGACCTGAATGAAAACACCCCAAGACACATAGTCACAATGACTAATCCTACAGAGACAGAATACTGAAAGCAGCAAGATCAAAAAGGGCAATTACATTCAAAAGAGTATCCTTAAGATTTACAGCAGACATGTCACAAGAAACTCTCAAGGCCAGATGACAGTGGCGGGAGATTGTGACAAGACTGAATGAAATGGATACTTCACCTAGAATACTGCACCCACCCCAAGTCACGTTCAGGTATGAAGGAAGACTATATAGCTTCATGGATAAGCAACAGCTCAGAAAATTTACAAAGTAAAAACCAGCCTTAAAAGAAAAACTGAAAGGTCTACTTTAAGACAAGACAGACCAACAGACACACCAAACTTATAGACAAAGATGACATTAAATTCCATGACAGTCATCTGCCTTAATGTCAATGGACTAAATGCAACAATTAAGAGAAACAGAGTGGCGAAATGGACCAAAAAGATGAATACAACCTTCTGCTGCCTAAAAGAAACACACCTGAATAGTCAGAACAAATATAGACTCAAAATCAAAGGCAGGAGAAAAATCATCCAAACAAACAACACCTATAAAATAATTGGAGTGGCCATATTAATATCAGAAAACACAAACTTTAGACTAAAAAAAGTTGTAAGGGACAAAGATGGACACTTCCTACTAATCAAGGGATATATGCAACAGGAAGAAATTGCATTACTAAACATATACGCATCCCATGAGAGACCAGCAAAATATCTTATACAATTATTGACAAATTTGAAAGAGGACATCAATAAAAAACATTAACTGTGTAAGACCTCAACATGGTCCTGTCAACACTTGATAGGTCAACCAGACTGAGACCCAACAAAAATATACTAGCCCTGAATGGAGAATGGAAAAAGGAGGCCTAGAAGATATATATAGGACACTCTATCCCAAGAAACCTGGATATACATTCTTTAATGTATATGGGTCAGGTTAAACCACATGCTGGCACATAAAACATACCTTTCAAATCTTTCAAGAGGAACTACTCCCAATCCTGGCCAGGTTCTTTCATGAAATTTAAAAAAATAGGAACACTTCCAAATAGCTTTTCTGAAGCCAACATCACCTTGATACCAAAACCAGACAGAGATGCTCACAAAAAAGAAAATTACAAACCAATATCCCTGATGAACATAGATGCAAAGATCCTCAACAAAATCCTGGCAAATAAGATCCAATGCCTCATCAAGATGCATCTTCATTCACTACAATCAAGTAGGTTTTATCCCAGAAATGCAAGTACGGTTTAACATCCATAAATTTATCAACATAATATATAATATCAACAGCAAGAAAAATAAAAATTACATGATCATATCAATAAATACAGCGAAAGCATTTGATAAGTTCCAATGCCCATTCTTGACTAAAAACTCTCCTCAAGATAGGAATAAAAGAACCTTTCTCAATATAAATAAGGCCATCTACCACAAGCTAATGGCAAATATTATCCTCAATGGAGAAAAACTAAAAGTCTTCTCTCTAAATTCTGGTATAAGACAAGGCAGTCCTCTCTCACCATTTCTATTCAACATTGTACAAGAAAAAGATATCAATGAAATCCAGATAGGAAAGGAAGAAGTCAAGCTCTCACTGTTTACAGATGACATGATATATACTTAGAAAACCCTTAGAGATAGCACAGCGGTGTTTGCCTTGCAAGCAGCCAATCCAGAACCTAAGGTGGTTGGTCTGAATCCCAGTGCCCCATATGGTCCCTTGTACCCACCAGGAGCGATTTCTGAGCAGATAGCCAGGAGTAACCCCTGAACACCACCGGGAGTGGGCCAAAAACCAAAAAAAAAAAAAAAGAATCAGCAAAAAGCTTCTACAAATAATATATACATTGAGCAATATGGTAGTCTACAAAATTAAAACACAAAAACCAATGGACTTTTTATACATCAATAATGATAAGAAGAAATGGGCATTAAGAAAACAACTCCATTCACATTAGTGCCACACAAACTCAAATATCTTGGAATCAGATTGACTAAAGATGTGAAGGACCTATACAAAGAAAACTATAAAACCCTGCTCCAAGAAATAAGAGAGGACACAAGGAAATGGAAACATATACTCTGCACATGGATTGGCAGGATTAATATCATTAAAATGGTTATAGTCCCCAAAGCATTGTACAGATTTAATGTGATCTCTCTGAAGATACCCATGACATTCTTCAAAGAAGTGGCTCCAACATTTTTGAAGTTCATTCTTTGCAAATGAATTTCCCCTGGAATAGCTAAAGAAATTCGGAAGAGAAATATGGCAAGCATTACTTTCCCTAATTTTAAACTGTATCACAAAGCAATAATTATGAAATCAGCATGGTATTGGAATAAAGACAGACCCTCAGATTAATGAGTCTCAAGTGAGACTCGAGTGAGGTTTGAGTACTTAGAGAATGTTCCCCAGAAATACAATCACTAATTTTTTGTAAAGGAGCAAGAAATCCAAAATGTGGCAAGGAAAGCCTCTTCAACAAGGGGTCTTGACACAAATGGCTAGTCACTTGCAAAAAATTTGAACTCAGACCCCCAGCTAACACCAAATACAAAGTTAAAATCCAAATGGATAAAGTAAAGACCTTGATATCAGTTCTGAAACCATAAGGTATATAGAACAATACGTAGGCAAAACACCCCATGACATTGAGACTAAAGGCATTTTTTTTATTTGGGGGCACATTTGCTGATACTTGGGGATTATGCTAGTCTGACTCTGCACTCAGAGATCACACGTGGATGTGATTAGGGGACCATATGGGATGCTGGGGATTGAACCTGAGTTGACTGTGTGCAAGACCAGCACCCTACCTGCTGTCTCATCACCGCAGCCCCTATAATATTTTTAGTAAGATTTTTATTTAAATACCTTAACTACAAACATGATTGTGTTTGGGTTTCAGTCATGTAAACAACAGCCCCCTTCACCAGTGCAACATTCACATCACCATTGTCTCAAATCTCCCTCCTCCCCACCCCATCCCCACCCCACCTGTACTCTAGACAGGCTTTCCACTTCCTTCATTCATTCACATTGTTATGATAGTTCTCAATGTAGTTATTTCTCTAACTGCACTCATTACTCTGTGGTGAGCTTCATGTGGTGAGCTGGACCTTCCAACTCTCCTCTCTTTTGTCTCTGAAAATTATTACAAGAATGTCTTACATTTTTTTAAAAACCCATAGATGAATGAGACTATTCTGTGTCTATCTCTCTCTCTTTGACTTATTTCACTCAGCATAATAGATTCCATGTGCATTCATGTATAGGAAAATTTCATGACTTCATCTCTCCTGCATAATATTCCATTGTGTATATGTTCCACAGTTTCTTTAGCCGTTCATCTGTTGAAGGGCATCTTGGTTGTTTCCAGAGTCTGGATATTGTAAATAGCACTGTAATTAATATAGGTGTGAGGAAGGAATTTTTGTATTGTATTTTTGTGATCCTAGATTATTCACCCAATACCCATCAGATAAGGGGCTAATATCCAAAATATACAAGGCACTGGCAGAACTTTACAAGAAAAAAACATCTAATCCCATCAAAAAATGGGGAGAAGAAATGAACAGACACTTTGACAAAGAAGAAATACAAATGGCCGAAAGGCACATAAAAATTGCTCTACATCAATAATCATTAGGAAGATGCAAATCAAAACAAATATGAGGTACCATCTTATACCACAGAGTTTTGCACACATCACAAAGAATGAGAAGTAGCAGTGCTGGCAGGGATGTGGAGAAAACTGAACTCTTATTCACTGCTGGTGAGAATGCCATCTAGTCCAACCTTTATGGAAAGCAATATGGAGATTCCTCCAACAACTGGAAATTGAGCTCCCTTACGATCCAGCTATACCATTTCTGGGGATATACCCTAGGATTCCAAAAATACAGTACAAAAATCCTTTCTTCTTACCTATATTTATTGCAGCACTATTTATAATAGCCAGACTCTGGAAACAACCAAGATGCCCTTCAACAGATGAATGGCTAAAGAAACTGTGGTACATATACACAATGAAATTTTATTTAGCTGTCAGGAGAGATGAAGTTATGAAATTTTCCTAAACTGAGAACTATCATAACAATGTGAATGAATGAGGGAAGTAGAAAGCCTGCTAGAATATAGGCGGGTATTGGGTGGGGAGGAGGGATATTTTGTACATAGGTGTTTGGAATGTTGCACTGATGAAGGGAGGTGTTCTTTACATGACTGAAACCCAACTACAATAATATTTGTAATCAAGATGTTTAAATAAAATATTAATAAAAAAGAAAAAGAAAAAAGAAATTTACAGGTCTATGTCCACCTACATCTTCATCCATGTCTTTTGCAAATATATGATTGTTTCTTAAAATGAAGTTTTTAGAGTGCTATTATGATGTGCATTTAAAAATAAGTTGTCCTTGGGACCAGAGAGATAGCATGGAGGTAAGGCATTTGCCCTGCATGTAGAAGAATGTCGGTTCGAATCCCAGCATCCCATATGGTCCCCAGAGCCTGCCAGAAGCGATTTTTGAGCATAGAGTCAGGAGTAATAGCTGAGCACTGCTGGGTATGACTCGCCCCCCAAAAAAACCAGAAAGCAAAAACAAAACACAAGTAAGTTGTTCACCTCTTCCACATATATATGATTTTAAAAATAAAGCATGATGACAGTAATAATATGCCTTATACATACATGCCTTATATATATGGTCATTCTGATGACAAAATTATAGTTTTTTTTACATATTTGATATTTTTCCTTATTCTTGGTTTATAATTCTCAAAATAATTTTGAATTCCATAACTGTTGAATACAATGCTGGTATTTGTTGATATTTTTATATCTTAAACCATGAACTAAGATTGCGATTGAGCTCAATAATGTCATCAGAGTATTGGGAACTTTGGTTCAACCCTCTAACAGCTAAGTAAGAGAGAATAGGTTTCAACTACCCAATCATCAAAAAATGTAGAGTGAAATTAAAGTAGAGTAGTAAAAGTTTTACTGTATCATTCATTTCTAATGGCGTTTCATAAAATCTATAAGGATGTCCAAAGAGCTCTTGGGTATATAAGCAGATGCAAGAACCAATGGGACTGGACAATCTTGCACTAGGCATTCCTTATATGTTGTTGATCTTGACTTATTTTTATAATAAATCAATAATCTACTAAATAAATGCTCTTATGATATATGAAACAATTTTAGCAAAATAAGAAAATCCAAGCTAGGGATCTTTTAGAACTCCAACAATCCCTACTTTACAATAAAAACCTGGGAATAGAATCTGAAATTAAAGACTGATAATCCCCAATCTATAGCTGCTTGATCAGAAGGTTAGAGAATTGCCTGCTGTGGGGATCAGTCACACTTGTAGGACTAATCCTATAAAGTGTGAGATCTGATATTATCCAAAGGTAGAGTCTCAAAGTCCAACTCAGTTGCAGGACATCAGGATGGTGTCACAAAGAACATTACTTGTTGGAGTTAATGGAAACCCCATCCCCACCATCACTCATAAAACTTAGAGTTAGATCCAGGAATTTAGTTGACAGAAAAATTTTAAAAATGTAGTACACTAAAAAAAATAAAAATTAAAAATTGTAATTTAAACAATATTTTAACATAGTAATCACAAAATACTTGGATTTCTAAGAATACAAAACAATCTAAAATGCATTGAATGAGACCATGGCAACAGCACAGTGGGGAGGGCATTTGCCTTGCATGTGGCTGAGTCGGGTTAGATCCTCAGCATCCCATATTTCATCTCCATTTCCCTCGAGCCTGCAGGGAGTAATTTCTGAGAGCAGATACAGGAGTAATTGCTGAATATTGTCTGATGAGCCCCCAAAGCAAAACAAAACAAAATAGTACAAAGGCCAAGATGTTGCCCTACGCTGTCTAACTCAGTTTCAATCCTTGACACCGCATATAGTCCAGTAATCTTTGCCTGAGCTCAGAAGTAGAGCCATGGGTAAGTACTGCACACCACTAGGTAAAGCTCAAAAACAAACAAGAAGTCTAAAAATACAAATGAAAAAGCATATAAACAATTATTCCAAGTCATTTAAGCTAAATGTTCTAAGAGAAATATATATTTTAATAAATGAGAAGGACTAGAAAGGCAAAACAGTATGTTGGGGTTTTCCTTTGCAAGCCCAGAGCTCTGTTGGATTCCTAGCTGAGAACATCAGGCGTGATTTCTGAGTGTCAAGCCAGAGCACTGCTTTATGATGGCCCACAAACCAAAAGACAAGCAAATAAAACAAAAACAATTTAAAATGTAGAAAATGTACTTGTTTTTATAAGGGATACTCCTTGCAGTCCTCTTTGCTTACTCTTATTTCTTTAGGAATCACTCTTGGCCATTCTCAGGGGATCATATGTGCTTCCTAGAAAAGAACCAGGGTTTACTGCATGCAAGGCTAGTGCCTTAACCATTGTACTATCATTTTGAACCAGAAAAAAATTATTAGACTATTTTATGGCAAAGCATACATTATGTCATTTATTTTTAATGTAGAGTCTTAGTTAAGCTTGATAAGGGTATATTTTTTAAGAATGAGAAAATTTATTCTGTATCTGGCATCAGCACAGACTCTGAAGTACATAAAAAGAGTATCCAATCCATGGCTTCATAATTCACTAGCTGAGTATCTCTAGGAAACCTGAAATTGGGTAGGGCTTTACTCTTCCATTATCTCAGACATTTCTTAATCACCACCAATAAATTTCACCTGACACTCTTAAACCTTTACTCAGTTATTTTCATATAAGAACTGCCAACTATATCATGCTTAAAGTATCATTACCAACTCTTGGAATCCTAGCAATGACCCAAGTTGATTCGGAGTCCAGGTATAACCCAGGCCCAGCATTTTGGTATGGTCATCTGTTAGAATATTCAGGAAATGAAGATGATGACCTTAGAGACAGCCAGCCTGAGATGATATTGAGCTTGGCACACATAAGAACACAATCATTTTCAATTACTACAATTATAATGAGCTCCAGAGAAACATATTTTTAAATCATACTATCTAGTTTCTCTCTCCTTATAGCAGAAAAATATTGTGGTTTTCTTATGCAGGTATTTGTTTCTTCTGAATTATCTAATAAGTAAAAATAATTTCAATTTTTATTCCAAGGTACCTAAAGATGTATTCAGGGGGCTGAAGATTAACTCACAGTTAGAGCTAAAATTTGACCAAACGCTTCAGGTCACTGAACTGTGTCCCCAATCTATTTAATGCTTTTCTATGACTACTCACTTCTTCCTTTATTTTCAACAATCTTGTTTGTGATTTGATTTTTGTTTTCGTTTACTTGTCACATCTGGCAGTGCTCAGGCAAGGCTTACCCTACTTAGTTCTCTTTTCAGGGATAACCTTGGGCAGGCTTAGAGGACTATAGTTGGTGTTAAAATCAGCCCTTCAATAGCCATGAGCAAAATCAAGTATACCACTCACTGTACAATGTATCTGGTATTTTAATTTTAAGTACTTTAATTTTGAGTACTTTAATGTTAAGTACTTTTAATTTTAATTTTGAGTACTTGTGTTTTCAAGTTTCTATTAGCAGTATTTCCCTAATAGAAATTATATTAAAATAGTGGGAAGGGGGCATATCTAATTGAAAAGTTGCTAGAAAGCAAAGCTTTGGGGGCCATAGTGATAGCACAGTGGTAGGGTGTTTGCCTGGTCCATGGCCAACCCGAGACAGACCTGGGTTCTATCTCTGGCATCCCATATGGTACCCAGAGCTTGCCAGGAGCAATTTCTGAGCACAGAGTCAGGAATAACCCCTGAGAGCCACTGAGTGTGATCCAAAATATAAAAACAAATAAATAAAAAAATCAAGCTTTTTACTCTTTATTGCCATAAGAAAGAGATAAAAATTCCAGACAGTTTATGGAACAGTAAGTGCATTTGTTTCATAACATCATTTTCTATCAAGTTATAAAAATGATTCCAAAATATGTGTAATCATACAATCTCTGATTCCAAAGTACATAGTAATGTAGATATGCTAAAATGCTGGCAAAAGTTGTCCGATCTGATCTTGATATTTTGGATATTCAATGTTTCTGAAAATACTTTTTGTTTCCCAAAAAAAGCCAGTATGATTAAAATGCCATCATACAAATATTTGTTGTTAGATTTAAGAAGTTGGGAAGCAGAAGAATAGCAGGATACTTTAACTTGTGTAACTAATTTTATTAAAAATTGAATAGTATGAAAGAAATGTAAGGAGTATTAAAATCTCAAACCTGGAGGTTATTTGCTTTCCTTCATTATGTATTCCAGGACATGAACCAAGTGAATTAGGCCTCCCTGGAAAGACTTGATACCCTGAGAATGTCTCTGATTTTGACCTCAGACTGCTCCTCTCTGTAACATGGTCTATTTAGATAATCATCACTTCTTATCTAAATCCATTCATTTATATGATGCTCATGCAGATCCTCTCAATTACTGGAATACTCAATGGAGCATAACTATGAGGAAGATTCTCCCTAAAAGTTTGGACATTTTCTTGAGATATCAATCATTGTATAAGTTTGAGAAAAACTTAGCTTGCAAAAAATCAGCTTTTCTATTATTGAAATTCTTATTCATAGTGGAAATTTAGAAAAATGTTATATTTTTCCATTAATAATAGTTGAAAATTTAATCTTAGGACTGACCCTTGTTTCTGTACACAGAGATCATTTCAACTATTCAGGGGAGCATATACTGTGTTGGGGATTAAGAAGAATCAATTACGTGCAACCCAAGCAACTTAACCCTATACTGATGCTCAGCCCTTCAGCATTACAAGTGTATCACATACCATCCAGTAGCATTCTCTTCTGTTAGCTTCTGCAGTATTTATCTACATAATATATATTAAATAAACATTTCTTTCTGTGGAACATTTTAGAAAAATTGTTTTTTCTGTTTAGTACTGATTATATTAGATGAATGAATCTTATTTTAAACACATTTTACAAGAATATGGAAGATGCTATCTTTAAATTACAACTTAGAAAAAATTTTGAAGCTACTGACACAACTTACGAACTTTATCACAAATTATAAAAATTAAATAACTGAAAGCTTGGAATTGGAGCCCAGAGTGATAATACAGGGGGAAAAAAGTATGATCAGCATCTAATTTCCTTCACCCTGTGTATGTTCTCCTGAGTAATAACAAAAGTGATCCTTGAGCTCAAAGCCAGGATGAACCCTGAGCACTACAGAGTGTGTTTTCAAACCAAAATGAAAAATAAATAAATATGAACAATAAAGGGATTGCACTATCCAGTTGTAACATGAAAAATTGCTTTCAATGTGCTATTATTTCTATTATTTTTAAACATATCTTTTCATGATTAAATTATTTGCATATTTATTGGATCACTGTATTATAAAGCATCTTTTAAAAACTTCTATTTAAAATAAATAAAAATAAAAACTTTTATGTTATCGTTGCTTCTACTTCATAACCTATTCTTTGTTGACAACCTGCTGATTTCAATTATAGCTGCAGTAAAAATTAGTTTCAAAACAGCCTGTTTGTAAGCAGTAATGGTATTTGGAAAACACTACAGAGAACTGATGTCCAAAAGTTCTTCTATAACCTCTGTATTTTGCATTCTATTCCATGTGTTATATAGTTAGAATTCAATAAGAAGTAAATATCCAACTTCAATATTTTTATCTATTTATTTATCTCCATTGAAACATAGTATAGATAAATGATCTTTTTTATGTATGTGGTTTTGGGTTCACACCCAAAGGCACTCAGGGATTGCTCTTGGCTCTGCACTCAGAAATCGCTCCTGGGATGCTCAGGAGACCATATGAGATGCTGGGACCAAACCTGAATCTGTCCTGGTTAAGCTACATGCAAGGCAAACACCCTAGCTGTGCTATCACTCAGGTCCATAGGTAAATGATCTTAAAAGAAACATAACTTTTATTTTTTAAAGTACGATAGTTTTTACGAACTAGATTTTTGTCTTTCAAACTGCATTTGTTGTGGGCTAACATGTAAAGTACTCACTAAATTGCATCTGGAGTAACTAAAGTCAATCTGTATTGATAAATACACTTCAACATTTAACCAAATATCTTTAAATGATATAAGTTGAACATCTATTAAAACAAATACATTAGATGGTTTTATATTGGCAAATATCAATTTGTTTCAGTGGGAGGATGAGGTGAATGGTCCACATTCAACTATTCTCAACTATAAACTATTCTCAGGGTTTACTCTTGATTCTATGCACAGGAATCTCATTGTTGTGTTTTGAAACCAAATGTTAAGTAGAGAACTCACCTGCAAGACAAGCAAGCCCCTTAGCCCCTGTACTCTCCATTCCTTTGTTGTTGCTGTTAGTTACTATAGTTAATGTTTTTTTTTTCTAGGCCATACCTTGTAGTTCTTCTGACTCTGCATTCAGGAATTTTTCTTGATGTGCTTGGGGCACCATATAGGATACTGGGGATTGAATCGGGTCTGCTGCATACAAGGACCTATATACACAACATGCAACCCTACCCGCTGTACTATTGTTCTGGTCCCTCTCCAATAATTTTATCCAGGACTTTTTACCTTGTTTTCCTGTCTGTGGGGAGGAAAGAGATGGGGGCTTTGGTGATGGGAAGGTTGCATGGTGAAAGGAGGTATTCTTGTTATGACTGAAATCCAATTACAATTATGTTTATAATCACTGTAAAGAACAAATAAAAATAAAATAAAATATAATAAAAATCATTAAAAATCATAAAAATAAATAAAATAAATAAATAAAAAATCATGGTGATATGTATGTACATTTTATAAACTAGTTAGCAACATTCAAATATTGTCAAAGTAACAAAAACAAATGATAGGAATGTCTGAGAACTTGTTTAGTCAAGTGAAACCTAAGAACATATGAAGATTAATAGTTATGTGTATTTTGGAAAGATGATACAATAGATTTAAAAAGGAGATTAGTTTGAAAGTAAATAAAAATGAGTTATCTTATAAGCTCAGTAATAATGTGTTAATGTTGTTTTCATTGATTTTTACTAATGAGCAATAATATAAAATATTAATAAGGGAGAAATGAATATGGTCATATGCCAACTATGTATATGCTATAAAATTTTTCTAAATTTTAATATATTTTAAACATTATTAAAGTTTATCTTTAAATTGATGGGGCTTGGGTCACATCCAATTGTGCTCAGGACTTAGTGTTGGCTTTCCAAGAGTGTTGACTCTTGAGGGAATCATATCTGGGAGTGTGGGAGTTAAAATCCAGGTTGGTTGTGAGCAAAGCAAGTGCATTCCTAAAGGGCTGTATTCTCTCCAACTCCTTTAAATCTTTATTAAATTTCAAACTGTCCTTTTTAATTTTTTAATTAATATCAAAGAATGGCCTGGAGAGATGCCAACATGGAGACCAGAACCTTCCATGACCCCAAATCTGAAATGGACTGTAAATGAAATGTTCTTAATGCATCATATCCAATGTCTCCAATCTTGCCCCTATTAAAAATTTAAGTACTAAATGTTCTCCACTGGAATGGCATCTGATTTCTTTACATAAATGCTGATTTAAGCATTCTTTTCTACTTTAACCTAGATTTCAAAAACATTTCTTCACTTACAAGAGGCATCTAAACTAGACATTATTTAGTGGGATAAAAATATAAAGCAATTAGTATTACAGAAAGAGAACCCACATTACTCATTCCTTTTTATTTTACTCATCTATTTTTAAAGTTTATGTTGTATGCCTTATTATTTAAGTTGTGTTTTACTGAAGAAATATTCATGTGTGTTTGAGTATTCAGAGAGATGAAGGTTTTTATATATATAGTTATAAAATAGATGAAGTATATGAATATTTTATAAGTAAACTAAAATAAGATTGCTTTGCCATATATTAAGGTTATACTTAGGTTTTATAGACTTTTTGTCATCATATTTAAAGTAGTTCATTATGTGATCATTGTATATGAAAAATCTGAGCTTTTGTCTACTAACAATGATTCAAAATGTCAATGTTTTGAAATCCTTGAGTGCTAAAAATTAGCTCAAATTTATATTAACACCTCTAATTTTTTAAATATATAATTTACATACTAGATAATCAATACCCTCAACTACTTACTTCAGATTATCTTGAATCTAATTCTGTGGACTCATATTTAGCAGAAAGAGAATTTTCATTTAAAATAAAGGGCTCTGTTTATTGTTTTTGAGAATAACAAAGTTTTTGTATTATATCTGATACTAAGATAAGTCAGTAGACTCAAAGAAATATATTTCTTACAGTTTTTTATTAACATTAAAAAGTAGGAAAATGGCATAGCTGTAGCATAAAATATTTATTTATTTACAATGGACTCATTTAGGTCTCATGCATGGTCTCAAAGCAAATAATAATATGAATCAGTGTGAATTGATGAAAAATAAGGTCAATATTTTAACAGTTGTTTGAGTATGGCAGAGGATAAGATCTGCAATAGTGGTCAATAATATATCAGGGGCTGGAGAGAAAGCACAGTAGTAGAGCGTTTGCTTCGCTTGTGGCCTACCCAGGACACACCTGAGTTTGATTCCCTGCATCCCAATTGGTCCACAGAGTCTGCCAGGAGTGATTTCTGTACACAATGCCAGGAGTAACCTGGCATGTATACATATGTCACATATGTATATATGTATATATAATGCATATATATGCAGATTCTATCTGTATGTATTCACTATCTTGTTTCCTGCAGGCAATGTTATGTGTGGTTCATTAATCCAAGGGTTTATGTTATTTTTTGCATCATATCACCTCTAGTCTACAATATATCCTAATATGCAGGAGAAAGAGGGAAAGAAGTAGACAACTATTATTCTGTCCCTATGTATTTTCTCCTTAAGTATTCTTCATTTCTTAATATACAATGAAGATTCATTCTAAATATTGAAGATAAAAATAATTTGATAGATAAAGCCCATATTTCTCCCTAAAGGTAAACTTAAAATAGTGACTCTGAAATGGTTACGTAAATATATTTTTAATAATTATACAGTTTGTAAAGTTTACATAGTCTACTTATTGAGCTTGTAAAATGAATACCTGCTTTTAATCACTTGTATGCAATCCTGGATAAAACAATAAAGGAAAAGATTATGGCTGGAAACTAACAGTTTTAACAATGTTAAATTAATATAGACTTCATCACTTATTTGATTTCACAAAATTGAATTTTAAATGAGATGAAATGGATATACATGAAACCCTAGATAGCTAAATGAGAACTATTCAATTATTTCTTTTGGCAATCTCCCAGCATTTTATTTCTAATCAGAGGATTCATTCTTTATTCCAAGTGTTTATAAATTGCTATTTTAATTTTTTAATAATATGCATTACATCTTGTACAGAGTTGTCAATACAGATAGTGCCTTCATGTTAAAGACAAAGAAAGTCACCTAATTATGACCTAAAGTTTTCTTTCTACTATAGCATGCTTTCCTACATGTTTAGTATGCAGAAATATAAAGATAAAATATGACTATCTAAAAAAGAGCTCATGAGTTGTGCATTTGAAAACATCATATATTAGCAATGAATTTTGTTTTGTGATATACATACTCATTGCATTTTCTAATTTTTTAAAATTTTTTGGGGGTTTTTTTTGGGGGGAGTCACACCCAGCAGTGCTCAGGGGTTACTCCTGGCTCCATGCTCAGAAATTGCTCCTGGCAGGCACGGGGGACCATATGGGGCACCGGGATTCGAACCGATGACCTTTTGCATGAAAGGCAAACGCCTTACCTCCGTGCTATCTCCCAGGCCCCATCATTGCATTTTCAAACATCTTTTTAATGTTTGATTGAAATTTTAGGCCAAAGAACGTAGTTAAAAACAAATTCTATACCCCTGATTCTCAGACACTTTCACATACATGAAAAGTTGATGCCTACCTGGTAATGAATACTGTGATTGAAGAGGCAGGGTCTCTTTCCAGCTTTTATAGTATTCCAGAAATACAAAATACATTTATATAATATTAGATGTTGCAAACCAAGATCTTTTGAAATGAAGTGAGGTTTTGTTTTGCTTTGAATTTATAAAATCACATTACTCTTTCCTTCAAAATTAAACTTTGAACTTAAGCATTAGCCCTGTACACTAGAAACTAGTTATGACTGTTCCTAAAATAATGGTGGGGTTGAGAATATCAAATCATAAATTGGAAAATGATTGAACCAAGGCATATATCTAACTACTAGGTAAATAAATTATTCAATCATGGTGCCAGAGCAATAGCGCAGCAGTGGTAGGGCATTTGCACACAGCTATCCAGGGTGGAACTTGGTTCAATGCTTGGTGTCCCCTATGGTCCCCCAAGCCAGGAGCTATTTTTGAGATCATAGCCAGGAGTAACCCCTGAGCATTACCAGGTGTGGCCCCCAAAAAAAAAACAGTCAATGAGAGTAGAAACAAATTTTTCCTAATATGTGAAAATGCAAAATATGACAGTATGAGTGAGAAATACTGATGTTAGTCATAAGATTGCTTGAATAACGTTTGAGTCTTTTTTTTCTACCTTTCTAGACAGGACAAAGAACAAAACTTAATCACAGAGAAACTTTGATCTTTATTCAGCCCCTTCCTCTTCCATTGGGAGTAAAGGAGAAAAAAGTTGCGAACTCATATGTCTATGTTTATAAGCTTACCTACTAAAGAAAGAGTCTTAGATATGACCCACCTCCGTCTCATTAGAAAAGCGATCCTGCTGTCTCTAATCTTCTACTATCTGAGTAAATTAGTCTAACTCAGAGCTGAGTACCAACAGCTCCCATTGTATTTGGGGACAGATCCATAATCTTTTCCCCCTTCTCAGCTCTATAAAAAATGGTGAAATTTTATCCTGAAGTGTCTATGCACTTTAATTTCACATCTAGTTTCGTTCTATAACTGGAGTGTTTAAATGAATGCATTTTTAACAATGAATTTGCAGAAAACAAAAATTGTTTCTTTTCAATTTTATTCTGCTGTGTTTTTCTAAAATGAGGCAGCTTCATGATTTAAGCACATTTGTTGGGACCTGGCATTAACAATAAAAGCATAGAGATCACTGAAAGTTTGCAATGTTACATGTTATCTTTTAAGTATAAATTACCTAACATTCATGGAAACAATCATGACAAGGTAAATTAAGTAACTTAAAATGGATGTAGTCTTTTAGCAGGCAGAAGATACTATCAAAGGAGTCATGAGAAATGCTAGCATTATGGGTGCTTTGGTGAAAAGGGGAGCAAGTATAGTGTGGAGATAACAGCTCCCACTTCTATATTAAACCCACTTCAGCCAGTCAAGGAAATCTTGGCATGGGTCAGGACTGGTGAACTCTGCTAAGGACCCCTCCACAGAAAAGACACTCTAGTTCCAGCCGTATAGTTCTGCACAGCAGGGAACTGCTTTCTGCCTCTGCCATTCTTGGTTAGCCTTCTATTCAGGCTGTACTGAGGGGTTGCTGTTTGCAAGAAATTTTAGTGGCAATCCACTATATAGATTGTCAAAACTTTTGGGCTTGTACAATAAATACTGCTTTTAATTACTGATCTGATTTTCTGGAAAGAACAAGAATCAGTCTATGGTTGAAATATGACACAGCGTTTAAGAATGCTAAATTCATATATAATTATAATGACTTATAATTAATATGTAATTAATATAATTTAATTTTCAGAGAGAGATTTTAGGAAACAAAATAGTAAAGTAAATACATTTTTGGCAAGAAATTTCCTAAATAAATGTAAGAGAAGACAGAAACATATTTGAAAGAACACTAGTTTTCCCATACTTTCCAGAGTTGGGGAAAAAAGGATGGCTTCTGGGAAAATGTGATAATATAATTTAGTCCAGATTGTCTTGGTTTGGAATTTTCTGCATGCACAAAAATTAATATGGAAGTTGTTAAATGAAAAGACTCCAACTCTATATCCTTTCATATGTTTTAGTTTTTCTTGTTCTTAAAATTCTCTTGTGACTTTCTGAGAGTCAGTGAGGTAGATCCACTTTCATTGAGTGGCACCTCTGTTTTTTGTTTGCTTGTTTTTTTGTTTGTTTTTTTGCTATCTCCAAATAACTCTAATTTGCATTTCCAATTTTAAGGACCTTATGACTTCATGCCATTTTGTAAAGAAACCATTAAGATTTGTTAATCCCCAAAAGTTCATTACTAAAAGTTTATTTGTGTCTCAGCCTGAGACAGAATGGTAGAAAATGCCTACTAAGTTTTTTCCAAGCCAGATTTCTGAGTCTATAAAGACAATTAAAACGCAAGTCACCTGCTGTATATGGTTGCACAACTAAGCGACATAAATATGAGTGACAATCCACTGAGGCCAACACCTCACTGGTGAAGTGTCTGGAGAATGGGAGTCAGCTATGTTGCACCAACTCCTACAAAGTCTAGACCTCAAGGTTCAGAACTGGACTCAGATTTCTAGGTTTAGTCTTCACACTGGTAGGAAAGAAATTCAGAAGAAGACAGTTAAACAAACACTGGTTTAGTTGGGAAGTTTGAGAGAGAAGAGAGAACCCCTCAAAAAACATGTAGTTAGGATGTGTGGGTTAACCGAAGAGGAGAGCACAAAACTATTTTACAGCTGTCCCTGTAATTTATTGTGCATGTAAGAGTCTTTTGTTACAAGGAGGAAAGAAAAAACGATTGGAGGACCCCTAAGGCTTGGTCTTGGGTAGCTGTTCTTGGTGAATCACTTCTTGAACTTAAAGGCTCTTGCTGAGTTCCCTCACTTTAGGGCTTGAACTGTATCTCCAGTCCCTGTGGACTAGTTGCAAAAACTTTTTCTGACCA
>PVKC010002087.1:26864-45752 GCA_004027635.1 Crocidura indochinensis | reverse complement strand
AAAAAAAAAGGAAAAAAAAAACAAGAAAATAAATAAAAATAAATGGAGATACCCACTTCAATCGCCAAAGTATCACCATGAAATCAACAATAAAAATGTATCAGTCAATAATATTAATGAAGAAAATGTTTTGTGTTTTTTTTCCACTCCTGCAGATGCTCAGTAAATATTGGGGTCATTGGAAAAGGAATTTCCTTTACATAAGAGGTACAGGGTTTCTCCAGCCTTGAAATATATTGTCGTGGGATTAACTATAGACTCTTCAGGTTCATTTGCTCTCCCGTAGGTGCTTTTTTGGTGCATAGAGGACTTCTGTCAATTTCCAGATTTTGGAGGAATCTCCATATTGCTTTCCATAGAGGTTGGACTAGACAGCATTCCCACCAGCAGTGGATAAGAGTTCCTTTCTCTCCACATCCCCGCCAGCACCGATTATTCTCATTCTTTGTGATGTGCGCCAGTCTCTGTGGTGTGAGGTGGTATCTCATCGTTGTTTTGATTTGCATCTCCCTGATTATTAGTGACGAGGAGCATTTTTTCATGTGCCTATTGGCCATTTGTATTTCTTTTTTATCAAAGCGTCTGTTCATTTCATCTCCCCATTTTTTGATGGGGTTAGATGTTTTTTTCTTGTAAATTCTGTCAATGTCCTGTATATTTTGGATATTAGCCCCTTAACTGATGGGTATTGAGTGAATAGTTTCTCCCACTTGGTGGGTGACTTTGTATCCTGGGCACTATTTCTTTTGAGGTGCAGAAGCTTCTGAGTTTAATGTATTCCCATCTGTTGATCTCTGCTTCCACTTGTTTGGAAAGTGTAGTTTCCTCCTTGAAGATGCCTTTCATCTCAATGTAATGGAGTGTTTTACCGACATGTTGTTTTATATACCTTATGGTATCAGGTCTATATCAAGGTCTTTAATCCATTTGTATTTTACCTCAGACATGATGCTAACTGGGGGTCTATGTTAGCTTTTTTGCAAGTGGCTAACCAGTTCTGCCAACACCACTTGTTGAAGAGGTTTTCCCTGCTCCACTTAGGATTTCTTGCTCCTTTGTCAAAAATTAGGTAACTAAATATCTGGGGGACAATGTCTGAAAACTCAACCCTATTCCACTGATCTGAGGGTCTGTCTTTATTCCAATACCATGCTGTTTTGATAACTATTGCTTTGTAGTACAGTTTAAAGTTGTGGAGAGTAATGCCTCCCATTTTCCTTTTCCCTAGTAGTGCATTAGCTATCCGAGGGTGTTTATTGTTCCAGATGAACTTCATAAGTGTTTGATCCACTTCTTTGAAGAATGTCCTGGGTAACTTTATAGGGATCACACTAAATCTGTATGATGCTTTAGGAAGCATTACCATTTTAATGATTTTAATCCTGCCAATCAATGAGCAGGGTATGTGTTTCCATTTCCATGTGTCCTCTCTTATTTCTTGGCTCCAAGCTTTATAGTTTTCTTTGTATGGGTCCTTCACATCTTTGGTCAAGTTGACTCCAAGATATTGGAGTTTGTGTGATACTATTGTGAATGGAATTGCCTTCTTGACTTCCTTCTCTTCCCTATCATTATTGGTGTATAAAAAGGCCATTGATTTCTGTGTTAATTTTGTAGCCTGACACATTGCTAAATGAGTCTATTGTTTCTAGAAGCTTTTTGGTAGAGTCTTTAGGGTTTTCTAAATAGAGTATCATGTCATCTGCAAACAGTGAGAGCTTGATTTCTTCCTTTTCTATCTGGATTCCCTTGATATCTTTTTCTTGCCTGATCGCTATAGCAAGAACTTCCAATACTATGTTGAAGAGGAGTGGTGAGAGCAGGCAGCTTTGTCTTGTACCAGAATTTAGGAGAAAGGCTTTCTGTTTGTCTACATTGAGGATAATATTTGCCATTGGCTTGTGGTAGATGGCTTCAACTAGATTGAAAAAGATTCCTTCCATTTCCATCTTGCTGAGAATTTTGATCAAAATGGTGTTGAACCTTATCAAATGCTTTTTCTGCATCCATTGATATGATCATGTGATTTTTATTTTTCTTGTTTTTCATGTTGTGTATGATGTTGATAAATTTACAGATGTTAAACCATTCTTGCATTCCTGGGATTAAACCTACTTAGTCATATTGTATGATCTTCTTGATGATGCAATGGATCCTATTTGCCTGGATTTTGTTGAAGATCTTTGCATCAGCGTTCATCAGGGATATTGGTCTGTAATTTCTTTTTTTGGCAGCATATCTGTCCAGTTTTGGTATCAAGGTGACGTTGGCTTCATAAAAGCTGTTTGGAAGTCTTCCCATTTTTTCAATTTCATGGAAGAGCCTGGCTAGAATTGGTAGTATCTCCTCTTGAAAGATTTGAAAAAATTCATTAGGATATCCATCTGGACCTGGGCTTTTTTTTTTTGGGGGGGGGGCAGATGTTTGATTACACTTTCAATTTCCTCAGTGGTGATGGGGGTGTTTAGATAGTCTAGATCCTCCTTATTTAATTGTGGAAGGTTATAAGTGTTCAAGATTTTTTTCCATTTCTTCTAGGTTCTCATGTTTAATAGCATAAGGTTTCTCAAAGTAGTCTCTGATTACCCTTTTGATCTCTGCAGTATCTGTTGTGATCTCCCCCTTTTCATTTCTAATATGGGTTATCAGATTTCTCTCTCTCTTTCTTTGGGAGTTTGGCCAGTGGCCTATCAATCTTTTTTATTTTTCCAAAGAACCAACTTCTGCTTTCGTTGATCTTTTGGATTGTTTTTCTGTTTTCCACTTCATTGAGTTCTGCTTTCAGCTTTGTTATTTCATTCTGTCTCCCTATTTTTGGTTCCTTTTGTTGGTCATTTTCTAATTTTTTGAGCTGTGTCATTAAGGTATTCAGGCATGCCCCTTTCCTTCCTGATGTGTGCTTTTCCTCTCAGAATCGCTTTTACTGTGTCCCATATATTCTTGCCGTTTGTGTATTCATTATCATTTGTTTCCAGGAAAGTTTTGATTTCCTTTATAATTTCATCCAGTACTCACTGGTTGGTCAGTAGCAGGGTGTTTAATTTCCTATTGTTAAAGTTTTTCTTCTTTGTGGCTTTGTAGTTCACATCTAATTTCGGAGCCTCATGGTCAGCAAAGATAGTCTGCAAAATTTCTATCCTCTTGATTTTATGGAGGTATGTTTTATGTGTCAGCATGTAGCCTATCCTGGAGAATGTCCCATGTACATTGGAGAAGAATGTATATCCATGTTTTTTGGGATGGAGTGTCATATATATATATCTATATCAGTCTTCTTTCTTCCATTATTCTTTTCAGGGCTAGTATGTTTTTGTTGGGTTTCAGTCTGGTTGACCTATCAAGCATTGATAAGGCCGTGTTGACGTCTCCCACAATTATTGTGTTATTATTGATTTCTTCTTTTAGATTCGTCAGTCATTGTATTAATTTGTTGGTCTCTCATTGGGTGTATATATGTTTAATAGTCTGATTTCTTCCTGTTGCACATATTCCTTGATGAGAACATAGTGCCTATCTTTGTCCCTTACCACTTTTATGAGTATAAAGCTGGTGTCATCAGATAATAATATGGCCACCCCAGGTTTTTTTAGGGTGTTGTTTGCTTGGATATTTTTCTCTAGACTTTGATTTTGAGTCTATGTTTGTTCTGATTATTCAGATGTGTTTCTTGTAGGCAGCAGAAGGTTGGATTCATCTTTTTTACTCATTTTGTCACTCTCTGTCTTTTAATTGGTGACTTTAGTCCATTGACATTGAGGGAGATGATCGTCATAGGATTTAATGTCATCTTTGTGTTTGTTGGTCTCTCTTGTCTTAGAGTAGATCTATCAGGTTTTCCTTTAAGGTTGGTTTATCATTTGTGAATTTTCTAAGCTATTGTTTGTCCATAAAGCTATGTATTCTTCCTACAAACCTGAATGTGAATCGGACTGGATGCAGTATTCTTGGTGAAGCATTCATTTCATTCATTCTTGTCACAATATCCCACCATTGTCTTCTGGCCTTGAGAGTTTCTTATGACAAGTCTGCAGTGAGTCTTAGGGATGCTCCTTTGAATGTAATTTCCCTTTTTGATCTTGCTGCATTCAGTATTCTATCTCTATCTGTGGGATTTGTTATTGTAATGAGGATGTGTTTCGGGGTGTTTTTCTTTGGGTCTCTTTTAGCTGGTACTCTTTGGGCATGCAGTATTTGATTGCAAGTAGTCTTTAACTCTGGGATTATATCTTTGATGATGTATTTGACAGTTGATTCTTCTTGGAGATTTCCTGCCTGGGTCTCTGGGACTCCAATGATTCTTATGTTGTTTCTGTTGAGTTTATCAAAGATTTCTATTTTCATCTGTTCACATTCCTTGAGTACTTTCTCCATTGCCTGTTCATTTGTCTTAAGATTCTTTTCCACTTTCTTCTGTTGTGTTGAGTTTTTCTGTATCATATCTTCCAGTACTCCGATTCTCTCCTCAGCTGATGATACCCTGCTAGTGATGCCATTCATTGAGGTTTTCAGTTGAGCTACCATGTTTCTCAGATCTGTTATTTCAATTTGGAATTTTCTGACTTCTGTCTTTGTGTTCTGTTCAGATCGATTTATGCTTTCTTTGACTTCTTAAAACATCTTCCATGTTGCTATTTTATGTTCCTTGTCTGAGAGGTTAATCAGGTGGTTGGAATTTATTAGATCATCCGAACTTTCATCTTCATTTTCTATGCATGGGGTTTGCCTGCGAGGTTTCACCATTGTCATGCTTGTAGTGTGGTTTTCCTTGCGTGTTGTGGTGGGGTTTATTGATTAGAAAGAGTGCGTGGCTCTTCTGCTGCCACTAGTTGACAGACAGGCAGAGCAGGAGGGATTTCCCTTGAAGTTCTCAGCTTGGACAAAGGCACAGCAGGGTGGGGCCTCCTCAGGCCAGAGATCTCAGCTTTTTGGAAGTCTACCCCACAGCCAGAATTTACTTACAGGCAGCTTCAGAATGCAGTTTTTGGTGGTGCTAGGGAGATCTTCAGGATTCAAAGACACAGGCAGACTTGCAGAAAGAAGAGAGGTTTCCCTTGAAGTCCTCAGTGTGGATAAAGGCACAGCAGGGCGGGACCTCAGCAGGCCAGAGAACTCAGCTTATTGGACAGCAACCCCCACAGCCAGAAGTTACTTACAGGCAGATTCAGAATGCAGTTTTTTTTTTTTTGGGGGGGGGGGTTCTGGGAAGACCTTCAGGATTCAAAGACACAGGCAGACAGGCAGAAAGAGGAGAGGTTTACCTTGAAGTCCTCAGTGTGGATTTATTTTTTAAATAATATTCTTATTTAAACACCATGATTACAAAAATGTTTGTAGTTGGGTTTCAATTATAAAAAGAAAGAACACCTCCCTTAACCAGTGCAATGTCCCCACTACCAAAGTCCCCACTTTTCCCATTCCCTTATTGTTTTTGAGACAGACTTTCTATTTTCTCTCACCCACAACAATTATTTGAAAAATAATTTTAATAATATATTTTATTTTTTAAACACCTTGATTACATACATGATTCTGTTTGGGTTTCAGTCATGTAAAGAACACCACACATCACCAGTGCAACATTCCCATCACCAATGCCCAAATCTCCCTCTTCCCCACCCAGTCCCTGCCTGTACTCTATACAGGCTTTTAATTTCCCTCATACATTCTCATTATTAGGACAGTTCAGTATGTAGTTATTTCTCTAACTAAACTCATCACTGTTTTTGGTGAGCTTCATGAGGTGAACTGAAACTTCCAGTTCTTTTCTCTTTTGTGTCTTAAAATTTGATTGTAAAAATGTCTTTCATTTTTCTTAAAACCTATAGATGAGTGAGACCATTCTGTGTTTTTCTCTAGCTCTCTCTCTGACTTATTTCACACAGCATAATGGATTCCATGTACATCCATGTATAGGAAAATTTCATGACTTCATCTCTCCTGAGCTGCATAATATTCTATTGTGTATATGTACCACAGTTGCTTTAGCCATTCATCTTTTGAAGGGCATCTTGGTTGTTTCCAGAGTGTTGCTATGGTAAATAGTGCTATGGTAAATAGTTGCTATGGCAAATAGTGCTGCAATGAATATAGGTGTAAGGAAGGGATTTCTGTATTGTTTTTTTGTGTTTCTAGGGTATAATATTAGGAGTGGTATAGCTGGATCATAGGGGAGCTCGATTTCCAATGTTTGGAGGAATCTCTATATTGCTTTCCATAAAGGTTGAATTAGATGGCATTCCCACCAGCAATGGATAAGAGTTCCTTTCTCTACACTGTTTGTTCTCATTCTTTGTGATGTGTGCCAACCTCTGTGGTGTGCGATGGTACCTCATAGTTGTTTTGATTTGCATATCCCTGATCTTAATGATGTGGAGCATTTTTTTTCATATTTCTTTTGGCCATTTGTATTTCTTCTTTGTCGAAGTGTCTGTCCATTTCTTCTCCGCATTTTTTGACGGGATTAGACGCTTTTCATGGAAAGTTCTGTCAGTGCCTTGCATATTTTGGAAATTAGCCCCTTATCTGATGGGTACTGGGTGAATAGTTTCTCCAACTCAGAGGGTGGCTCCTGTAACCTGGGCACTATTTCCTTTGAGGGGCAGAAGCTTCTCAGCTTAATATATTCCCATCTGTTAATATCTGCTTTCACTTGCTTGGAGAGTGCAGTTTCCTCCTTGAATATGATTGTAGTCTCAATGTCCTGGAGTGTTTTGGCTACATGCTGTTCTATATATCTTATGGTTTTGGGTCTGATATCAAGGTCTTTCATCCATTTGGATTTTACCTTCATATATGATGTTAGCTGTGGGTCTAAGTTCAATTTTTTGCAAGTGGCTAGCCAGTTGTGCCAACACCACTTGTTGAAGAGGCTTTCTTTGCTCCATTTAGGATTTCTTGCTCCTTTATAAAAAAATTAGGTGACAGTATGTCTGGGGAACACTTTCTGAGTATTCAAGCCTATTCCACTGATCTGAGGGCCTGTCTGTATTCCAATACAATGCTGTTTTGATAACTATTGCTTTATAGTAAATTTTAAAGTTGGGGGAAGTAATTCCTCCCATGTTCTTTTTCCCAATGACTGTTTTAGCAATTCTAGGGAGTTTATTGTTTCAAATGAATTTCAAAAGTGCCTGATTCACTTGTTTGAAGAATGTCATGGGTATCTTTAGAGAGATCTCATTAAATATGTACAGGGACTTGGGTAGTATTGCCATTTTGATTATGTTAATCCTGCCGATCCATGAGCAGGGTATCTGTTTCCATTTCCGTGTGTCCTCTCTTATTTCTTGGGGCAGAGTTTTATAGTTTTCTTTGTATAGGTCCTTCACATTCGTAGTGAAGTTGATTCCAAGATATTTGAGTTTGTGTGGCACTATTTAAATGGAGTTATTTTCTTAATGTCCATTTCTTCCTTAGTATTATTGATGTAGAGAAAGGCCATTGATTTTTTTGTGTTAATTTTGTAGCCTGCAACATTGCTGTATGTGTCTATTGTTTCTAGAAGTTTTTTGGTAGAGTCTATAGGGTTTTCTAAATAGAGTATCATGCCATCTGCTAACAGCAACAGCTTGACTTTTTCCTTTCCTATCTGGATTCCCTTGATATCTTTTTCTTGCCTGATCACTATAGCGAGTACTTCCAGTGCTATGTTGAATAGGAGTGTTGAGAGAGGACTGCCTTGTCTTGTGCCAGAATTTAGAGGGAAGGCTTTTAGTTTTTCTCCATTGAGGATAATATTTGCCACTGGCTTGTGGTAGATGGCCTTAACTATTTGAGAAAGGTTCCTATCATTCCCAGCTTGCTGAGAGTTTTGATCAAGAATGGGTGTTAGACTTTATCAAATGCTTTCTCTGCATCTATTGATATGATCATGCGATTTTTATTTTTCTAGTTTTTGAGGTTGTGTGCGATGTTGATAGATTTACGGATGTTAAACCATTCTTGCATTCCTGGGATGAAACCTACTTGATAGTAGTGGATGATCTTCTTAATGAGGCATTGAATCCTATTTGCCAGGATTTTGTTGACGATATTTGCATCTGCATTCATCAGCGATATTGGTCTGTAATTTTCTTTTTTGGTAGCATCTTTGTCTGGTTTGGGTATTAAGATGATGTTGGCTTCATAAAAGCTATTTGGAAGTGTTTCCTTTTTTTCGATTTCATGAAAGAGTCTTGCCAGCATTGGTAGTAGTTCCTCTTGGAAAGTTTGAAAGAATTCGTTAGTGAATCCATCTGGGGCCTGGGTTTTTGTTTTTGGACAGACATTTGATTACCATTTTAATTTCATCAATAGTGATGGGGGTATTTAGATATGCTACATCCTCTTCAGTCAACCGTAGAAGATTATAAGAGCTCTAAGAATTTATCCATTTCTTCCAGGTTTTTATTTTTAGTGCCATAGAGTTTCTCAAAGTAGTTTCTGATTACCCTGTGAATCTCTGCCATATCAGTAGTGATCTCTCCTTTTTCATTCCTAAAATGATTTATCAAGTTTCTCAGTCTCTTTCTTTGTTAGTTTTGCCAGTGGTCTATCAGTCTTATTATTTTTTTCAAATAGCCATCTTCTGCTTTCGTTGATGTTTCGGATTGATTTTTGAGTTTCCACTTTGTTGGTTTCTTCTCTCAGCTTTGTTATTTCCTTCTATCTCGCCATTTTTGAGTCCTTTTGTTGAGCACTCTCTAGTTCTATGAGCTGTGTCATTAAGCTACTCAGGTAAGCCCTTTCTTCCTTCCTGATGTGTGCTTGCAAAGCTATAAATTTTCCTCTCAGTACTGCTTTTGCTGTGTCCCATAAGTTCTGATAGTTTGTGTCTTTATTATCATTTGTTTCCAGGAACCTTTTGATTTCCTCTTTGATTTCATCTCGGACCTACTGGTTATTAAGTATGAGGCTGTTTAACTTCCAGGTTTTAAAGTTTTTCTTCTGTGTCCCTTTGGAATTCACATATAATTTCAGAACCTTTTGGTCAGCAAAGGTGGCCTGCAAAATTTCTATCCTCTTGATATTATGGAGGTATGTTTTATGTGCCAGTATGTAGTCTATCCTGGAGAATGTCCCATGTACATTGGAGAAGAATGTGTATCCAGGTTTCTGGGGATGAAGTGTCCTATGTATATCCACTAGGCCTCTTTCTTCCATTTCTCTTCTCAGGTCTAGTATATTATTGTTGGTTTTCAGTCTGATTGACCCATTCAGTGTTGACAAAGCCATGTTGAGGTCCCCCACAATTATTGTGTTGTTATTGATATTATTTTTTTAGATTTGTCAACAATTGTATTAAATATTTTGCTGGACACTCATTCGGTGCATATATGTTTAGAAGTGTGATTTTTTCCTGCTCTACATACCCCTTGATTAATATATAATGTCCATCTTTGTCCCTTACAACCTTCCTGAGTATAAAGTTTGCATTATCTGATATTAGTATGGCCATTCCAGCTTTTTATGGGTGTTATTTGCTTGGATAATTTTCCTCCAGCCTTTTATTTTCAGTATATGTTTGCTCTGACTATGCAGGTGCGTTTCTTGTAGGCAGTAGAAGGTTCGATTGATCTTTTTGATCCATTTAGCCACTCTGTGCCTCTTAACTGTTGCATTTGGTCCATTGACATTGAGAGATAGAATTGTCCTGGGATTTAGTGCCATCTTTATATCAACATTTGGTGTGTCTTTTGTTCAGTCTTGTCTTAAATTAGGTCTTTCAGTTTTTCTCTTAAGACTGGTTTTGAGTCTGTAAAGTTTCTGAGCTGCTTTTTTTTTCTGTGAAACTATGTATTCTTTCATCAAACCATAAATTGAGTTTTGCTGGGTACAGTATTCTAAATATTCATTTCATTGAGTTTTGTCACTATGTCTCACCACTGCTTTCTGGCCTTGCGTGTTTCTGGTGACAGGTCTGCTGTAAATCTCAAGAATGCTCCGTTGAATGTAATTTCCATTTTTATGTTGCTGGTTTCAGAATTATGTCTCTATCTGTGTGATTCATCATTGTGACTAGGATGTGTCTTGGGGTATTTTTGGGGGGGTCTCTTTTGGTTGGTACTCTTCGGGCATGCAGGATTTGATCACATATATTCTTTAGCTCTGGAAGTTTCTATTTAATGATCTTCTTGACCATTGATTTTTCCTAGAAATTTTCTTCCTGGTTTTCTGTGACTGCAATTATTCTTACGTTGTTTCTGTTGAGCTTATCATAAACCTCTATTTTCATCTGTGCCACTCTTTGACTAATTTTTCCATTGTCTGTTCATTTGCTTTAAGTTTTTTTTTCCCAATCTTTCCTGCTGTATGGAGTTGTTTCTTTATCTCGTCTTCCACAGCACCAATTCTCAGATTCTGCTACCCTGGTGTTGAGCTTATCCATTTTGTCATTCAATTCATTTACTGAGTTTTTAAGGCCTGTTATTTGACCTGTTATTTCAGTTTGGAGTTTTGTGATTTCTGTCTTCATATTTTCTTGGTTCTTATTAGTGTTCTGTTCAACTCGATCCATGGTTTCTTTAAATTCTTTGAGCAAATTCCATATTACTTGTCTAAACAACTTATTTGAGGGATTGATTAGTTGTTCGCTAGTTTTCTGGCCATCAGAATTGTCATCTTCATTCTCTATGTCTGATGCTGGCCTGTGTTGTTTCCCCACATTGTCACACTTTTATTGTGGGCTTTTCTACATGTTGTGGTGGTGTTCATTGGCTAAATGATGTACAGGGACACGCTCCTCTGGCTCCACCCTTTGTGGGTGGGTTGACTTGCATCCAAGGAAGGGGTGTCCTCCGTGGATAAAGCCTCACACAGGATTAAATCTTAGGCCCGAGCATGCAGCAGAGAAGACAGTAATTTCTCATGGTTGGACCCCACGGGGCAGGCGTAGTTTGTAGATTTTCCCAGCCTGACATCACAAACAGGGGACCTGACTTCTGCAAAGTTCTTCTTATAGCCGGTTTTCACGTTATGAAGCAGTCTCTTGGTGTTCCCACCCTTGAAAGAGCCTTTGGGAGAGTGAATTTTTGGAGTCTCTTTTCAGTCTACTCCCAAGAGGTTTGGGCGACAGGACAAGACAGACACACACAGGCAGCACTCACAATTTCTCAAGGTCCTGAACAATAATTTTTGATGGTCTCAGGAAACTACTTGAGAGGGTGGGGGACTATGGATTGAAAAGAAAAGTTAAAAATAGAGTAACCCTTGAGCATCTGAGCACCTCTGTGGTCAAAAATGAGTATGTGAGCTGGAGAAATAGCCTGGAGGTAGTGTGTGTGCCTTGTGTGCAGAAGGATAGTAGTTCAAATCCTGGCATCCCATATGATCCCCTGAGCCTGCCAGGAGCGATTTCTGAGTGTAGAGCCAGGAGTAACCTTGTGTGCTGCTGGGCGTGATCCAAAAACAAACAAACAAAAAAAGTATGTACTTCATTAATTAAATAAGAAAGTGAGATTTTTGTAAGAAAGTTAGCTGGCAACTTCTGGTATTCAGTTCTGAAAATAATGAAAAAATAGACCTTGTGATCCCAAGTTCAGATTTTAAAATGTCTAAGCTTAATTTAATTAATTTTAACTTTGAAGCATTTGAATTATCAATTTTATGTGACTATGTTACACCAAAGTTACATTCATACAAAAAGGCTATATTTAACGTGGGTAAAAAATGGCAATTATTAATACGAGAGGACAAGAGGTACAATTTAGAATTAGTCAATGAAATTCTTTTGATTTGTATACTTTTAAAAGATGTATTTATATATGTATTTTAATAATTTCTATTTTAAATGCATTGTTTGCTAATGCATGATCATACAGTAAAATTCATGAAATATAGAAACTCATTATAATAACTAAAAGTTAAAGCAACTTTTAACCAGTGGATATTAAGATGCAATTTTTAAATGGGCTAGAAGTGATGTAGAGATTTGTAGGTGTTTTAGGCACTTTGAGAGTGGGGTGTAGTGATTTTATACATTATTACCATAAACTATAACACTATTGTAACCATTTTTCCTAAGGTATAAATTATTTTAAAATAAAATACTATAAAGATGTTGGGGTCAAAGTAATGCACAATGGTTAGGGCATTTACCGGGTTTGATCCCTAGCATCCCATATGGGCACCAAAGCCTGACAGGAGTGATTTTTCAATGCAGAGTCAGATGTATCCCTAAGGGCTCAAGGTGTATCCCCCAAACTAAAATATATAAATATGAATATATATTTAAATTTTTCTTCAAGACAAGATATTGAGATAATCTAAAATATATTATATAAAATATATAAGTATATGCTTATATATTGAATGTATGTAGTTCTAATTACTTCCATAGGCCTCTAAATTAATCAGATTTTATACAGTGGTTTTTGAAGGCTAACAGAAAAGATGCAAGATTGTTTAAATTCTCTAGTATGACTAATGAGTTAACACTCTCTTCCAATACACAAATACCTGTTTGTTTATTTTTATTGTGAACATTTGAATTACTCACATACTGAAAAATTCTGAAAACTTGATCATTTTGCAAATCATAAATACATTTCATCCAGTTATTGTTCAAAATTTATTGTTCAAAGAATTTAATTATAACTTGGTGCAATGTGGACAATCACAATAGATTTTGTTATTATTTCTTCTCAACTATATATGTTATATTTTCACTGAGTGTCAAAAATTTGGCACTAATCTTGAGCCATGATCTGGGTTAATATTATAGATACTATCTTTTGTAATTATTACAAGAACACTAAAATGGAGTATCATTACTCACATTTTATTTGGATAATAACCATTTCAAATAAATCAATATCTATGGCCATTAAATCACTGGAATATTTTTACAAAAGAAAAACATAATCAAGACTCTTGTTGTCATTGTAAAATATTTTTCTTATATTTGGAGACTATACCTGGAAGAGCTCAGGGTTTACTCCTGGCTTTGTGCATAAAAATTACACTTGTCCATGCTTGGGGGACCATATGGAATGCATGAATTGAACCTATATCAACCATTTTCAAGGCAAATGCCCTACCTGTTGTACTATCACCCCAGCTTCTGTTGCCATTTTTATAACCCCCAAATATTATTAAATCTTTCCCTGTGTGTAGAGAAGAATGTGTTCTAATAAATAAATCACAGCATCAGCTATTTAAATTATAGAATCATTTTCATGTATAACTTCCATCCCCGTTAATTATACCCACCAGAGGCTCCTGCAGAATACCAAGGAAACACTATGAAGGCACCTGCTATGTAGGTGACATTTTGCAAGAGATAATGTATAGATATAAGTTTAAATTGACTTCATTCTTTTATGTATGTTCTTAACTGGCTAAATGTTGTTAACTTCTTGCCAGCAGAAAATGGGAGAAAGACAACATATCCCTTCCTCTATATCAATAGGTCAAGCCTGTGTTCCTTCCTGAGATCTCTTCTCCTTCAGGAAATAACATGAACTTAAAAGATTATATTGTTTTATTGGATTTAACCATTAGATTTTTTTTCAAGTTGGGTAAATTCAATTGCCCTCAGAAAATATTCGTTTTTATATTTATTCATTCATGTAGCATATATTCATTAACCACAATAACCACATATTTATGAATGAGCATTCTCTTCCTACTGGTAATACTGATAGCATTTTACAAACTACTTTATAAATAAATACAGACTGAATTCACTAAGCCTTCATTTGCCTCATATTTAATATCTTTATTTTTAAAAATGTAATTACTTTATTTAAACACTGTGTTTACAGGTTGCTCAAGTTTATTTTTTTCCACAATTTGCGAAGTTGTTTGTGATTTTCAGTCACACATGTATAACACCTTTCACCAATGTACATTTCCCACCACCAATGTCCCCAATTTCCCCCTCTCCTTCCCCCCTTGCCTTTGGGGCAGACCTCTCTCTATCTTTCTCTTTCTCTTTCTTTCTCTCTCTCACTTTTTAAAAAAAATTTAGACACCATGGTTTGCACTTTTGTTGCTGAAGGGATTCTGTGCCTATCACTTTATCTTCTTTCACTACCAAGTTCTTTTCCAAAGTAATCATTGTCTATATTATTCATTGTCTATATTATCCCAGTTCCTTCTCTGCCCTAACAGCACTTAGATCAACTATAAATTAGTATCCTCACACTCATTTCTTACTTACAGGTCAAACATTTTCATTCTGTAAATTTCTCTAAAATATGTTGTATTATTTTTCCTGCTTTCTTTTATCTAATGCCTACTTTTTATGTTTTAAATTTTTTTCTTTTTTTTTACACCATGTTTTAAATTTTTATTAAGACAAATGTGAATTACAAATCTTTCACAGTTATATTTAAGAGACATAATGACAGTGAATTAAGGTAATTCCCACCACCAATGTTGACCTCCATCCACTACTGTTTCCAGTATGCATCCTGTCCCTTCACAGCCCCCTTGAAGAATTAATGCCTAATTTCATAAAGATTTTATTCTAACTTAGGATTTCTCTTATGTTAACAAAATATAGCATGTTTGCCTTTGTATATTTGGCTCTGTGTAACTGATTTGCAACCAATTGGAATGTTAAACTATAATGAAAGAAATGGTCTTGAATTTCTGAGTAATTCATTTGGTTGGAACTCCAAACAAAAAAAATTAGTAGAGAGCATAGGAAGAGTTAATGTTAAAGTTCCATTTATTATTTACTAAATCCTCTAGAGCTCTTACTTTATTTGTCCTTATCTAAACTATGGATTCTCAGCATGTAGTAAATAAATACAATGTTCTTAAAACAAGTCTTACATCCTTTATAAGAATTAGCTCTGTTATTGTTTAGCTATAAACCTGCACATTCCTCTAGACAGGATACTTAATTTAAGTAATTAAAGGATTTCTGAACAAATGTTTATTAATGAGCCAAAGCATTATTGTGGAGTCCCTTTTCACTTCCTCCTGTAGAATCTATTGAGGATGCAATAGATTGAGGATACAAAGCTATTTGGCAGGTGGTCACCCTGAAAAGCATCAGACTACATTGCCAGATTTATATTATAAATAGTCATATTTTTTGCCATTTGGCTTGCTAACATGTCCCGTACATTTATTTGTTTTTATATATAAATTTATTTTATTTTCAATCAAATTTTAATTTATAAGTATAATTAGAATGCTGATTTTGTGACTAAATAAAATGTAAATCATAAAACATTTTATAAAACACACAGATTTCTTTCAACTGTTCTCAAGATTACATACCATTGTCAGTAATGGAGAGGTAAGTAGCCTTGGGTACTATATACTAATGATAAATGTCATATTTTATACACAGCTCAATTAATCTCTAAAATATATGTTATAATTTACACTAATACAACTCATAAACAATTACCTACAAAGCCAAATTTTTATTTTATTTAGCTGCATCCAAGTTTAAGTGATTTTGAACTTTCCTATCATTCAAATGGCTCTTGATTAAATCTGACTATATGTGAATTCCAAATTGATTTTCTGAATCATTTATAGACAATGAAAATATCTGAAATTTATTTAAAAGAGATCTTACCTTTATCTTATTTTTAAAAAGCTCAACTATTGCAAGTCAATATACTTTTCAGTGGAATTGTTAGATCATAGGGAGCTTGAATTCCAGTATTTTGAGGAATATCCATACTGTTTTCCATAAAGACTGGACTAGATAACATGTCAATCAGCAGTGAATGAGATTTCTCTCTCCAAATCCAATCCAGCACTGGTTGCTTGTGATGCATCTCTATGGAGTGTATGGATCTGTATGCATCTTCTGATGATTTTTCATGTGCCTTTGGATATTTGTATTTCATCATCAAAGCAATGTCTGTTCATTTATTCTTCCCATATTTGATGTTGTTAATTTTTTTGTTAATTTCTACCAGTACCTTGTATATCTTAGATATTTGCCCTCATTTGATGGATATTGGTGAACAGTTTCTCCATTCTGTTGATGGACTTTGTATCCTACTCACTGTTTCCTTTGAGGTACAGAAGGTTCTCAATTTAATGTATTCCCATTTGTTTACCACTGCTTTCACTTGTTTAGACAGTGATGTTTCCTCCTTGAAGATACCTTTAGTCTCAGTGTCATGGAGTGTTTTGCCCATGTTTTCTTCTATATAACTATTTTTGGGGGTCTACTATCGGGCTAATAACTGAGTCTACCTAATAATAACTGGCTGACTATTTATTACAATGCCCCTTGTCGAAGAGACTTTCCTTGCTCCATTCTGCATTTATTGACTCTTGATGAAATATTAATTGATTGTATATCTGGAGAGTCATTCTCTGAACATTCAAGTCTATCTGATTGATCTTTGGGCCTGTCTTTATTCCAATATCATGATGCTTTAATGACTACTGCTTTGCAATACAATGTAAAGCTAGAGAAAGTGATGCCTTCCATCTCCTTTATCCTAAGAGTTGCTTTAGCTATTTCTTGGCATTTATTATTCCAAATGAATTTCAGGACTGTTTGATCTACTTCTTCGAATAATGCCCTTGGCATCCATAGAGTGATTGATTGTATTAAATCTTTACAATGCTTCGGGAGTATTGCCATTTTAATTATGTTAATTTTGATAATCTATGAACAGGATTTATTTCTCCATGTTTTTGTCTCTTCTTTTATATCTTGAATCAGTGTTTTGTAGCTTTATTTTTGTAGTCCTTTCACATCTTTAGTTAAGTTGACTCCAAGGTATTTGAGTGGTACTACTGTTATTGGAATTGTATTTTTAATATCTATTTCTTCTCTAACATGATTTGCTTATTATAACACCATTGATTTTGCTTGTAATTTTGTAGTCTGACACTTTGCTATAAAATATATATTATTTTTATAAACTTTATGTAGATCATTACAATTTTCTAAATATAGTGTTATGCCATCTGCAAATAGTAAGAGCTTGATTCTTCCCTTCTATGTTCCTACCAGTATAACAGTATTAAAAAATTGGAGTTGCCATGTGGTCCAAATTTCAAGATCTGTAGCTAATATTGCAGCTTTTGTGATGTGGTTTTGGCTTCCAGGACTTCTGGAAATAGGGAAAAGTGGAGAAAGATACCTCCACTCACTCCGAAAAGAGTCCTGGTATGTTAGCCAAAATGTTGGCATGTCTGGAGTTTTGTTCTTGCTACAGAGAGCTCTTTGGATGAGTATTCAAACAGTCATTGGTTAAGTACTAATTGTGATAGGTGATAGGTGCATCAGGCACCTATCAGGCATGATTTTGTCAGGGCAGGGTATATTGCATCTTTGAGAGAACTGATTTGACCTAGTTAACATGAGAAGAAGTTAAAACCTAAAATTAGTAATGTATTTTTGTAAATCATGTATATCATGTAATATCTACTATATTTGCTTCAATTCTTATGCAGTAACTTTTTTCTCGTCATTGTTTATAAGAATCCTTCAATTTTTTTTGAATAATATCAATTGCTCTCTCAGCACATACAATAAAAATATTATTGTGTATCCTTGGGAATTTTCCATCTTTCTTTTATATTATACTTTTTTTTCAACCTTGTATTTCAGCTTTCGTATTGTGAGTTTCCCAAGATGACAATAATGGTGTGATATATGATTGTACCCCTAGAGAGCATCCTTACTAAGACCTGCAAAAAAATGTGTGTGAAGTTGCTTTCTTTTGAATTGTTTGCATCCTTCCCTTACATATATATTATTCTGCTATTATGTCTTTTCCCTTTTTGCTTTATTTATTTAGGTGTTATTTCCTCCCCCACCTAAATGATTACATTGATAAAAATTTAAAATAACAAAAATCTATGATATACATACTTTGTGTTTGCAAACAATTTCATGAATGAAATTCACATCTTTGATCTATTTATTTCCTCTATTCACATATGTTATTTATTTTCATAGACTTTTTTCAGGGCTTAAAAAACAACTTTTATTCATCACCATGTTTTTGTCTACTGGTTCTCAGCAGTAGGCACCAGAGATTTTCATGAGAGACAAAGACAGAAAATAAATTTTAAGTGACCTTCTGAAGAATATTTTTAATATGTTGACACTATGTCTAACTGCAAAGAACTGTCTTATTCTTTGGGGTAGGGATTTCTACACATTCAGATAATCTCAAACTATATTTTAAGTACTAATAGTCATAACATATTTTTTACTCAGCAGAAGTCAGGACTTAAGTCTCTCTTTATGAAACAAATAGTTATTTTAAAACTTCTAAATTAAGATATCTCTTATTACCAGATTACAAAATCCATTCTGAGAATTAGGTAATCACACTTAACTAATACCAATAAAATTACAAGGTGTGTGTAGCTCCTTACTGTGGCACATGTGCAAAATAAATTGTTAGAGAATATAAATTGTCATTTAGGCATTTAGGCAAAACAGCATATTTGTGGTTTCATAAAGGAAATAACTACCTACACAGCTAAAACTTTTACTCACAAAATAATTGTTAAAACATTGTATAAACATAGTTTTAAAGAGTCTGTGTGCTTTCAAAAGCTCTGCAGACTTAATACTCCCAATCAGTTCTTGTGTACTCAGAAAATTCTATTTGTTGGATTTCTACCAGGTCCCTGGTGTTTTAATAGAACACCTGCTTTTATAATTCTCTTCAATAACATGTCCTTATAAATTTATTTTCCAAGCAAAAGGAAATTTCCCCAGATGCCTTCATTAATCTCTGAGATTTTCCTTCTCATTCATCAAAGAATATTAACTCATTTGAGTTGAATTCCAACTCTTTCTTTCAGAAACAAGAAACTATGCTTAGTACATGGTGTTTGTGAGAAATGGACGGGAAAAGGGAAGAAGAGGTTTGTAAATTGAAAAGAAATTTCAGAGGATTACTTTCCTTAACAAGTTTTATGCTAGAGTTATGACTAGCAAAATCTACAAAAATCATC
>PVKC010002087.1:0-26764 GCA_004027635.1 Crocidura indochinensis | reverse complement strand
TTTAGTATTAGGGTTTTTTCTTGTTTTTCTTTTGTAATTAAATTTATAAGAAAACCACACAAAAGTAAAGCAAGCATAGGAATCCAAGATTTATATTATTTATGTACTTGGATAAAAAATGATGCTTGTGTTAACTTTTTCTAGATTTAGCATTATATGAACATACAGTCATTGTATAAATAAAAGTTTCTCATACCTTGTTCAACTATCTTACGTGTATGCCCATTCATAAGACACACATAATTAAAAAAATAATATTCCACTATATTAAAATTTATTAAAATTCATGTTTTGTTTTTAAGTGATGCTCAATAAATAATATTTAAATAAAATAAATTTATATAAAGGCATTAATTTGAATATAATTTATCTGTGACAAAAATATGCAGACTTTTAGCCAGAATATTATTAACTTAATATATCTTAATATATAACTTCAATAATCATATCATTCACTACACATGTTTAGGGTTATGTATAGAAATGGTATGTTTCTTCCAGCTGGTATGGATGAATACTTCAAAGTACTTGACTCTTGATTGATGAAGATCACATGTCTTATTGATTTGGTTTCTAGAAAACTTGAGGACTTGTTATTTTTTATATGCAATGGCATTTGAAAAACACATGTGTGAAAGACTTCAAATTTACATCTATAAGCATATGTGGAAATTTTTACTGATCTCAAATAAAAAGAACACATTCTCCTGATATGTTAACATCTTTTATATTTTCAAAATGTCTTTAGAAAGAAAAATATTTTGGGGAATAAGATTAGTATGTTTTTATCCTTCTTTTCACAAATGAAAAAGAAAATGCCTACATAAGACAAGTTGTATGATGCTAAATGCTGGGAGCTGGAGGCCCACAGTGAGGTTTAAGTGGAGTTCAATACTGAAAGAAATGTTTAAAAGAAAGATGAACATATCTTCTTTCACCACTGCAATGCTCCATGTATTAATGTGTACAATGGAGGTTTTTCTACATTACTGGTTTCTGGTTTTATAAAATTAAAAACCATCAACATGACAGGAATAAGTAGTGATGTTACACATGTAGTTTTCAGATTCAATAATAAAGAAATATCATCTCACACCACAGAGACTAGCACACATCACACACACTCGCACGAACACACATACACACAGGAACAAACAGTGCTGATGTAAATTCAGAGAGAAAGGGACTCTCATCCACTGCCAGTGAGAATACAGATTGGTCCAGTTTTTTTTTAAAACTATATGGACATTCCTCAAAAAGCTAGAAATTTAGGTTCCAAATGACCCAGCAATACCATTCTTAGGAATGTACTCCAGGAACAAAATATACAATACAAAAATACCCTCTGCACTCCTATGTTCAACACAGCACTATTTGTAATGCCCAGAATGGAAACAACCACGGTTCCCAATAACAGATGAGTTTCTAAAGAAACTGTGGTTTATCTACACAATGGATTACTATACAGCCATTAGGAAAATAGAAGTTATCAAATTTGCTTATACATGTATGGTTGTAGGGGTGATTATGTTGAATGAAATGAGCCAGAGGGGAAAGAATAGACATGGAATATTCTCACACATTTGTGGGATATAAGAGATAGTATGGTAATAATACCTAGAGACAGTAGATACAAAGGTTAGGAGGTTCAACCCAGGGTTGAAAGCTCTTCAACAATAGGAATGAGTTTAGCTAGAGTACAGAAGCATCTACTAGGAGAATAATAGTTGGAACTGATCTTTCTGGACAAGAACTCGGTGCTGAAAGTGGAGAAACTAAACAGGCAAACCACTCTTTCATTAATATAGTGCAAACCATAATGTCAAAAAGGAAAGAGAGAGAGATAAAAAGAGAAGGGGTTTCCCTGCCCTAGATCAGAGCAGGAGCAGGGGGCTGAAGGATGGGAGGGAAATGGGAAGGGTGCACTGGTGAAGGATGATGTATATTGTGTGACTGAAACCCATAATGAACAATTTTGTGACCATAGTTCTTAAATAAAGCAATTAAAAATTAACAAAATTAATTAACATTAAAATTTGTATGAAAATAAATTTTATATTTTTTCATCTTAAAAAAACTAAAAATCATCAATTTGACAAGAATAAGTTCTGATACCAAAAATGTATTTTTCAGATTCAGTTCAGTTTACACAAATTTGTATTGGTTCCTTCATTCTGTGTTTACATGCTCTTTCCAAAGTCTGCAAAGTTTAAATAAAATGTAATTTTCAGATACATAATGTAAAAGTTCATCATAAAACAATGTACTACCATTTTACAAAATGTACACTTTTGCAATATGTAATAATAGTAACCATCTAAAAAGGCAGGAATCATTCTTTTAAGGGTCATTTCATATGTCTTTGGCATATTTTTCTTGGCAACTTTATCTATTTGAGTCTGTATTATGAATTGTAGTTATCTTGTGGATATATTTACCTCATGTTTTCATTAGAAAACTGGTTAAGATTCACTAATTATTTATTGAAAATACTTTGAATGATTATAACACTGATAATAGTGAATAATAATATACCAGTACATTGAAAACTTATATACTAAATTCTCTGAATTATTTTCTTTTAGCTGTAGTTTTATTATATTCTCTAATCATATCCTTGAGGAAAGTAAGACACAAAAGTTGTATTTAAGCAACTTATAGTTATAGAGATGGTAAGTGACAAGATCTAATTCTAGTCTAGAAAATCTGGTTCATTAGCCACACCATTAAAACCTTATGAAAATAATTGATTCATTGATCTCATCATACCCCATCATTCAGGTGATTTTTATCTTGCCAGGTTGTGGAGAGATCTACTGAAGTTATCCTAGTACAATGACTTAATGGTAATTTTTACTTGGATAAAATCTATCAAGTATAGACCATGGCATTGCTTCTCAAAAAAAAAAAAGTCAAATATAGAGACCTAGAAACCAAGGAATACAAGTATATTTGACACTTTTAATACCTAAACTCAATTAATATTTTATTTAGAAACCCTATATAAGAGAATGATTGCCATTGTATTTTCCAATTGGTAATTAATAGCAAAATGTGATTAAATAAATTTATTATAAATAAATAGAAAATTCAGACACACTATTTACATTTAAGTGCTCAGTAATCACATGTGCTACTTAGACTCTGGATACTTATTGAACAATAAATACAGATTTTTATCATATTAAATTTTTCTATTAGATAGTGCTAGTTTACTACCAGGATCAGAAACAAATAGTGTGACCATATATGGTTGGCACAAGTGTCTAAAGGAGTCTGTATTGGGACAAGCCCTAACCATAACAAGTCTTTTCTGAATCTAAGCTGTTCCTATAACCTAAGCTCTTTCTTACTGTCTTGTTACTAAAATCTGTCTATTAGGTATTCTTCCTAAAGTCATCATAGTTGTTTTATATTATTTTCAACAACCATCTTTCCTATCCTTTTCTTGAATTTTGAAAAACTAGGAAATCTACACTTCAGGACATTACTGATTTTGGATTTATTAAATGTTAACAAGAGTTGTTCTTGAGTTTCACAGGATATTTTCTATTAAATATACTGGTTTTAAAGTTCAAATTATATAAACCTAAGATTGGCATAAAGAGTAAATACTTTTTACTCCTTTGGCCTACTGACATTGGGGCACATGGAACTCAGTGTGATAGAAGTACCTAGATTTTCCTTGACATAAAGAAGAAAGCTGGGGGGCCGGGCAGTGGCGCTGGAGATAAGGTGCCTGCCTTGTCTGCGCTAACCTAGGACGGATCGCGGTTCGATCCCCCGGTTCCCCATATGGTCCACCATGCCTGCCAGGAGCGACTTCTGAGCGAATAGCCAGGAGTAACCCCTGAGCGTCACCTGGTGTGGCCCAAAAAAAAAACAAAAACAAAAACAAAAACAAAAAAAAAAACAAGAAGAAAGTTAAGGGCTGTATAGTTCACATATGTGACAATTCCTGAGATGCAGTCTAGAGGAGTAACAATTTAATAGCATATAATCCTGAAATTTTAATAAACATCGATAAAAATTATGCCCTACAGAAGAGAATTACATAGGTATGTTTTACTCTTTTTTTTGTTGTTGTTTTGTTTTTGGGTCACACCCGGCAGTGCTCAAGGCTCAAGGATTACTCCTGGTTCCATGTTCAGAAATTGCTCCTGGCAGGCAAGGGGGACCATATGGGGAACCGGGATTCGAACCGATGACCTTTTGCATGAAAGGCAAACGCCTTACCTCCATGCTATCTCCTGGTCATGGATACTTAGAATAGTAGTTCTCAAATCATAACTTATAGTAACAGCTAAGGTTTACAGACTCTAAAAGCATGTTGTGGGATTAAGCCAGTAACTTGAAAGATTGATTATCCTCAATGAATAATTAGATTGTATAAGATTGAAAGTATATACAAAAAATACTCTGGAGTATAATAGAGCAGGGAAAATTATCTGAGAATTGTTTTTAAAATATGTGATTTCTCAGAAGGACAATAAAATTTCAGTCTCCAATGAAACTAAATCTTATAAATATTCATAAAATGAAAAGATGAATTAAGTTTGAGTTAAATAATAAATAACTTATTAGTCATCTACTAAACAAGGAATGGACTAACTCCAGCAATGAGGAGTTAGTCAGTGTAAGGGCTCTACTGAACAATCAAGGGGCTGTAATTGGAAGCCAGATTGTGGAGAATTTATACCAGAAGATCTCAAAGCTCCATCAGGACTGAAGACATAGTTCAATGAGCTGCAGTACCTGCAAGCAGAGGCCCCAGTTTGATTCATAGCACTGCATAATCAGGAAGAGCCCCTGACACAGCAAAGTATGATTCAAAACCAGATACCTCATGTTGCCTCTGAGGCCCCTGATGCTGCTGGGATACTTGAGGCTTTTACTCACCACCAATCCTCCTTGCCTCTCCACTCACCCAAAATTGCCTTATTTCTACTCTAACAAAATGTGTGAACCAAGAGAAATCCCCTAAAGCAAAGGCAGAATCTTCCTGGTGAAAAGGAGTTGATCGTAGATAGACTATGGTTCAGAGAAAATCTACAGTGGAAAAAGAAGAAAAAAAAAACGAAAATCTATAGTAGACATTTTAAAAATGATTCTAGGGCTTAGAATGATAGTACAGGCACATATGGTATTTACCTAGTACACAACTGACTTGAGTTTCATTCCTGGAATCCCACAAGGTCCCCTGAGTCTTCCAGGAATGATCCCTGACCTCAGAGCAAGGAGTAAACTTTAAGCACTACCACACATGGCATAAAAATCAAAAATTAAAAAATAATAATAAAAGAACTCAGTTCTCCTCAAGAAAGTTCAGGGTAACTAGTAATTTTGAAGTTAAAGTATCTCTGACAGTTTATTATCTCATAAACACCGATTCTGTCAAAACAAAATAAAAGATTGGAGAGATTGTACAGCAGTTAAGGAGCTCAGCCAGCTCAGCCAGCTCACCCAGCATAACCATAACATATGGGCACCACTGGGTATATAGAAAAAACTTATGCACGTAATATAACTAGTTTGAGGAAAATTAACAACCCCAACAATTATAAACAGAAAAGTATTTGCTTCTACTAGTAAAAATGGTGATAATAAAGTTCAGTTTTTGTAAAAAAAATTCTCTTAGGTTTCCAAAAATGACAGACTGAATTGTGTAAATTTCTGGCAAAAGTAAACTTTAAAAAGTCACTGAGAATTGCTATTTTATGTTATTATGGTTGCTTTCTTTATTTAAGGGCATGGATCTGGTAAAGTCTTAATCTCAGAGCTCTAAGCTGAATTCTCCTGGCCACTGCAGACCTTTTCCAGTTTTATTTCTTATGTGTTTTATCTTTGCTGCAAGGAAGAAAAAAATTAGAAATAAAATGTGAAACAAAAGATAATAAAATTAGTTTTAGTAAATGAAAACCAAAAAATACAAAAACAAAACAAGAATATTGAAGTTTCCTTTCACTTAAATTCTTCATGAAATTTTGAATTTACATAGGATAATGTTTAGAATCTAATGTGATTTTTAGATTGTGAGGGAATTTTTTTTTTTCTAAAAGCAGAGAAAACCAAGACTATCCATTAAAATACTTGAAATTTTGTGGCTTTCCCTCTCCAGTTTAACTCTTTTCATGCTGAACTCTTTTGATTTTCATTCTGATTCCTTTACATAAAAATTAAATAGCGGTTTTAAGTAAGTGGAGTTACTCTCATGGTTTAAACAAAGAAAGGTAAATAGTTTGTCCTCCCTTTGATTTTCACAATGTGGCAAACAAATCTGGAGGACACTTTATTATATCTGCTAAAGAGATGAAAATATTTCTCTTTAGAAAAACAGTCATATAAACTTCTCTAATTTTACACTGTTCTGCATATTTATTTTTCCAAGAATGTTTTAGTCAGAACCACTTGGAGAAAGAGAACTTTCAAGTAATACACATGTGCTACCAACTCTGTGGATATGCCTGGAATCTGTTCCTGGCCCAGGATCACATACATATATAAACTCCTCATAAACTCATACCATATTTTTCATCCTATCTGTTTTCAAGAGTAATTATTCACAAATGCCATAAGCCTACTTTATGTTGGACTCATTTATTAATAACCCACAAAATCTGTACTTTTTCATACCTTTGGAGCCTTTAAGTCTAGCTTAATACTGCTTATTACACTCTTTACATTTTTTCTTTTAAGTCAGTCTCTCTCCAGTATATACAATTATAAAATAGCAAAATGAAACAAATGTAGTCATTTTTCTCATCATTAATATAATTTAAGAGTTATTTATTTAATGTATATATGCAAGAAAGAGTATTCATGTATAATAAAAACATTACCTAATATATTTGTGTACTAAATCAGTTACTTTTAAGTTATTTTCAAACTAACTTATTTAACTTCACAAATTTATGAAGAATTGTTATTTATTTACTTATGAGAAAAGAGACACAAAAAGTTAAATGATTATCTCAATTCATCAATAATTAAGTGATTAAGCCAGAATTTGAACACAGATTATCAGACTGCAGAATCAAAGCTTTTAGTCATATAGATATATATACATATATATTTTAGTCTTGTTTTATATACATGTATATATGTGTATACATATATAAAATATATGTATGTGTATACATATATAAAACAAGACTAAGATATAGAGAAAATGGAAAGATTTAGACAACTAAATGTTTTTGGTCTTTCTTTTTGTTGTCTCTTTTATCTGGAGTATCATGTAATAAATTGTTTCAAGAAAAATAAATGTTTATTTCTCTCAAAATATCATCTCTAGGTAGAAGGAGATAGAAGGTAAAGCATCCTATATCCGTGCACACTCTCAAACAGCATTTTATTCAATAGAGCACAACCTTGCAACTTCCTTGATAATAGGATCAAAAACAATAGGATAATATTCTCTGTTTAACTTGAAATATCTATAGCTCACAAAGGTAAGCACACATGTCCATTGATCATTTCACTTGCTGGATATTCAGTAGTAAGTGCCCTGTTTAAAATTTATAAGTCAAATTGTGTCTTTGTCTTAGTATAAAGTAATATTGTAATGAGAGAAGTTGACAAATAAATCCAATTTTATTTCATGCATAATTCATTGGATATTTTAGACTTCCCATCACTCATTGAATTTTAACCAATTGCTATTATCTATATTTTCATGTTGAAATGTATACATGTATATAATTACAAAAATAAACAGGACACATTTCTGGAATGCATGGAATTCTGTTTGCTTGTTTAAATACATAAATAACATACAATTGCATAGGTAGAGAAATAGGAAAATAATTTAAAAATAATTTCCTATAACTATTAAAGCATGTATGCATTTAACAAACCTCTAGTCATTAAGCAATTATCAGGAATATATCATGTACTATTAAAATTGCTAGTTGCTCTTTATAAAATATAATCTCAAAAATCTGGGCACAGTATTATGGACATACTTGACCATCATGGAGTACCAGATGACTTTTAGTCCATCTTTCTCTGAACATTGAAGGCAGCTATATCAAACTAGACTTAAAAGTGTACCATTATCTTACATAGGGATAATTGACTCATAATAACTGTAAATATAGTTACATGAAAAAATCTAGTAATATCTAGAAGACATCATCTCTCTGGTTGTATTCTATGAGTATTTTTAATCCTTGAAAATATCTGGCTTGTTTTAATAGAATGGACATTATGTATTGTGATTGGTTCAATTCCCAGTTAACATATATTACTTAGATATATGCATATATATTATGGTTCATGTGATCTTATTACAACAGTGTTCAAATTTGGAATATTGATGCACAAAGATTTTGCCTATCCTCACCCCCCAAAGTGCCTATTACCCTCCACTTCATCCCTATGTCCATTTTGGCCCAATGTTCCTTCTTTATTTGTTAATTGGCAACTATGCTTTTTGTGTTTTCTATATTTTCCTTACCACCACCATTGTGCTCAAGATCATACATTTATGTTCTGGTTTTATTTTCTTGCAGCCTATGTACTATAATCCTCTCATACTTTCACCCCTAACATAGTACTCTCATGTCTATACTCGTCTCCAAGGTTCACTATGGACTACTATTTTTCATACATTCAATAAATATGTATATATATGTATCATAGAAAATGTATGCTAACTTGCATTTGTTCATTTTACTCTGGCATATTTTGCTAGGAATGATAAACTTCAGTTTCATCCACCCTTCTATGAACTACATGAATTCATTTTTTGATGGTTGCATAAAATTTCATTGCCTATATATGTATAATTGTGTACACCACAATTTCTTTATAGTTCAGCTGTTATTAGACATAAACTTGCTATTTTTATAAAAGCTGCAATTAAACATAGTGTACATATATTTCTTCAAATTAATTTTATTGTGTTGAAGAGTATAGATGCTTAGAAGTTGAATTCCTTGGTCAAACAGAAGTTTCATTAATACTTTTTCAGAAATCTTTCTTTTCACATTTTTGCAGCTATAAAGAATTGTTTTAGACAGGTTTGGGTTTATTTGTCTGTTTCTCACCTTTTAAATGACTTAACTAAATGACTCTTAGCTTTCATATAGATTCAATAGTTTCAAATAATAAAATTTATTAATTTAGATTGACAAACATAATTTTCTTATTTATATAGATTTTCTTTCTTTTAACTTGAATAATCGTTAAAACCCATTTTCATCAAAGATATTATAGGAAAATGTACAGTTAAAGTTTCTATAAAGTTTTAAGCTCTCTTGATTAAAAAAAAAGTATTACATTTGATTGGATCATTCTTTTTTCCATCCATTTCTCCTCTGTTTTTTCCTCCTGTTTTGTTTTTATTCTGTTTTTCTTATCATCCGTGTACAGAGAGAATGCCATATTTTTTTAAATTTTTAACAACTAAAGTTGGTGAGATATAGTGAAAAATTAACCCACATTCACTGTTTGTATAAATGACACCAGATCCACCCTTAATGGTATGACTTTGATGATTTCTCTTTGGTTCAAGAATAGTCGAAAGGATTTAACACAAGATACAGTTTTAAGTTGAAAAGTGATGCCTCCATCTTCCTTTTTCCAAAGATTGCTTTAGTTATACATGGAAGTTTATTGTTTTATATGAATTTCAGAAGGGTTTGATTTTATTGAAAAAATGACATCCTTATAGGGATTATATTAATTATGTGCAATGATTGTGGAATATTTTATATTATGATGTTATTCCTCCCAATATATAAGCACAAGATGTGTTTTCATTTTGTTGTATCATCTTTCATTTCTTGAAGCTCTGTTTTCTAGTTTTCTTTGTACACACCTTTTTATTTTTATAGTTAATTTGATTTCAAGGTGCTTTACTTTATGAGTCATGTTTGTGAATAAAAATACTTTTTAATTTATTTTATTTTATTTTTTACCACAGCCAGCTACACTCAAGGGTTACTCCTGGCTCTGTGCTCAGAAATTGCTCCTGACTCAGAGGATCATATGGAATTCTGGGAATCAAATCCAGTTCAGACCCACCCAGGTCAGCTGCACCTTATCACTTATCACTGCAGCTCCAAGTGTCTTTTTTAATTATTTATTTATTTTGGTTTGGGGTCACACCCAGTGATGCACAGGGGTTACTCCTGCTATACACTCAGAAATTTCTACTGGCTTGGGGGACCATGTGGGATGCTGAGGGATCGAACTGTCATCCAACCTAGGCTAGCACTTGCAAGGTAGACACCCTACAGCATGCACCATCGCTCTGGCCCCTGAGTGGTTTTTAATATATATTTCTTCTCCTGCTTTATTTGTAAGTAGAAAAACCATGGATTTTTGCATATTAATTTTGTAGCCTGACACTTACATATGCAGACCTATTTTTCTCAAAGATTTTTTGTAGCATCTTTAGGATTTCTAATTTAGTATCATATCTTCTACAAATATGTGAGTTTACTTCATTTTTTTTCCTATGTGGATGCTCTTGATATATTTTCTTGCCTAATTGCTATGACAGGTACTTTCAGTAATATATTGAATAGAAGTGGCTAGAATGTGCAATTGTATTTTGTAGAAAATTATAGAGAAGAATTTTCCCCTATTGAGTATAATTGTTAGAAGTAGGTTTGTAGCAAACGGTTTTAGCTATATTGAAGAAATTTGTCTTATTTATTTTTTCAAAGAACCAACTCTTGCTTTCATTGATTTTTGGGTTTTTTATGCTTCCAGTTTATGAATTTCTGTTCTTTTATTATTTCTTTATTTCTGATTGCTCTCCACTTACTTTTGGTCATTTTTCAACTCTGAAGTGTCCTGTCAAGTTCTTTATAATGCCCTTTCTTCCTTCCTGATGAATGCTTGCAAAGATATAATTATTCCTCTTAATATCACTTTCCTGAGTTCCACAAATTCTGTTAGCTCTTGTTTTCATTTTCATTTGTTTCTAGAAATCTTGATTCTATCCTTGTTTTCCTCTCTGACCTAATGGCTGTTCAGTTTTGAGCTGTTTAATTTTGATATTTTAAGCTATTTCTCAGTATCTATTTATAATTCTCTTCTATTTTCCACATATCATGATCTGTGACAATTGTTGATACAATTTCTACCCTCTTGATTTTATGGAAATATAATTTGTGCCCTATGTGCTTTTGAGAAGAATGTGTATGCATTTGTTTTTTGGAGAATGAAAATTCCCTCTTTTCCATTTACTTCTTTCCTTAATGAGTTTTAGTCTGATTGGTCTGTAAAGAGGTGATAGAGCTATGTTGATGTCTACAAATGTTATTGTTTTGCTAATAACATCTTTCTTTGAATCTATTAGGAGTAGTTTTAAGTAGTTTAGGAATCCTCATTGGGTACAAATATGTTTAGGAGTGCGATTTCTTCCATATATACGTGACCCTTGGATATTAATATATAACCCTCCCTGATTTTTATAACTCATACGCTTTTTTAGCCTAAAATCTATGTCATCTAATAGTATGATCATCCCAGTCCTTTTGAGAAAGTTATTTGCTTGAAAGATTTTTATTCAACCTTTGTTTTTGATGCTGTCTCCTTTCATTATTTAAATGTGTTTCTTACAGGCAGCAGAGTGTTTAATTTTCAAACCTATTTTGCCATCCTGTCTCTCTTTATGGGTGCAGTCTATTGATTTGAGAGAAATTGTTGTCATTATATTTTGAGCTATCTTTTTGTAGCAGTTTAAAGTGTTTGTGAGGTTTGCTATTCCCCTTCAGAAATAAAAAGCATGGTAAATGATATAGAAAAATATCAATAGAAGATCCGAGTAGCAGAATAGCAGTAATTGAGGAAAAAATAAACAAGTACCAACATAAAATGCAAGAAATTTCTAGCAAAAAATCAAAGATGGAAAAAAGTCTCTGGAAAAATGAATAGCACACCAGAGAACTATGGAATTAATTAAAGAAGAATAAATGAATTGTGAAAATACCTGAACAGGAAAAATTGCCAAAGAACTATAGTTAATGAAATTATAGATAAAAATTTCCCAGAGAGGAGGAACAAAGGTACCCAAATCCAAGAGCCCAAACAACACCAAGGAATATCAACTCTATTTGAAAAGCTCTAAACATCTTGCACTCAGAATGACAAAAAGCCAAAGATAGAGACAGAATAAAGATCAACAGAGGACCTACATCTGAATGGGCAGGACAAAGAGGAGAGGGGAAGAGGAAAGAGGTAAAACAGGCACCAGACACATCCCAACCTCACACAGTTGGAAGACCAGTAGACTGTGGTGGTGGGCCTCCAGAAGGAAAGTCAGTGTGGCAATGTCTGGGGGGAGGGGAGAGGGGGACAGGTATCACTCTATGCAGACTGCGAAAGATGAGTCAGAAGAGAATGAAGAAATAAAGTACCAAGACTCAATGAAATAAACACATCACCAAGAGCACTCCATCAAGCTAGATTACCACTCAGGTTTCAAAGAACAATACAGTTTCTAAAAGCTTAAGGAATTCATAGCCATGAATGCAATTTTGCATGAAGCATTAAAGGAACCCCAAAAGACAAATATCTAAGCATTTGATATTGAATATGGCATTCAATCTAGGCTCTCATTATTGCCTTCTCCTAGCCTTAAAAAGGTTTGTTTATTATTAGCTTGCATAGAGATTTTATATGCTTTCAAATGAATTAGTATTTTATTTATATCAAATGGTCTATATTTTATCAAGTGTTTTCACTTTTGAATCCATGTATATTTTATTATATTTCTTATTTCTTATTATATTTACTTAATTAGTATTTATCATATTTTCTAAAAGTCAATATTCTCATTATTAAGATAAAACATATTTTTATATAACATGAATGAGGAAGTAGAAAGCCTGTCTCGAGTACAGGTGGGGGGGGGGAGATTGGGGACATTGGTAATGGGAATGCTGCACTTATATGACTGAAACCCAACTACAATCATATTTGTAATTAAGGCGTTTAAATAAAGATATAAAAAGAAGATAAAAAGGTTGCTCTCTGAAGATTATTTTAAAAATCTCTCTGAATTTTGAAAGTTACCTGTAGATTTTTCATGCTCACACACACACCTTGTTTAGCTTCTTTCATTTTCCTGCAGGTGGAGCTGCAGTTTAATATTTAAATTTTTAGTACCTTTGGCTGTTAAAGGTGGAGTAGGTAGATCACTCTGTCAAGGAAAGATGAAAAAATCTTGATAAATATATTAGTGTTGCCAATTTAAAGATATGAGAGAGAAATTGCAGATGGAACTCTACATATTACTCCTTGACCTCAATGTAACACTTGTCTCCCTCAATGTAATACTTGTCTCCTATCCCTTTCGAAAGTTACCTTAAAATGACTACTTCTAAGCTGCGGATCAATGCTATGCTCTGTTCTTGGGGAAGGAAGTGTAAGGGCACACTCAAATGGTTCAGGTGCTTTATTACTAAACACCTAGAACTTAATTTGCATTTTTGTTCAATTTTTCTTACATAGTCCTACTTCTACAGTATACTTGTTCACCTGAAAGGTAGACAATTATATCTAGATTTTTCTTTCTCCTGTTTTTGTCAGGTCTACCCAGAGTAATAAATCTCTTCAATAACCAACCTCATGTCTCTAATTCTGCTCCATATCAAAATTTTACAATATATTTTAAAGACAATATGCACAATTTCATGAATATAGAAAAAAGAGATTGAGGTGGATAAAAATGAATATAAGAAATACTGTTGACAATATCAGGAAGAAGAATCTTAGAATCATAAGAATTCCAGAAGAATAAAGAAAAGAGGAAAAATGGTTAATAGAAGGTTAATAAGACTAATAATAGGGGAAATAGTAGCTGAGAATTTCCTCAATCTGTAGTGGAGGTTTTGAGTACATATCCAGGAGAAAATAAAAAACAGTTAAATTAAAAAAACCACAACAAAAGACTACTCAGTCACATTTTAATTAAAATGGGATGATCCAGGAATTCAGAGATATTCAAAATATTTTAATAACAATATTTAATTATTTTAATTTTTAAATTTTGATTTATCCTGATTTAATCACATAAAACATATATGGCCCATACACTACTAGGAATGAGCCTGATTACCACTATATATGGACCCAATTTTTTTCTATTTAAAAAAAACAAAGCAACAAGATGCAAAGACTCCTTAAATTAGCAAGAACGAAAAAAGTCCACAGATATAAACATAAGCACAAAATTTCTCAAAGGTCTTTATCTATAAGAGAATAAAAAATGAAATTTGAAAGCATTCCAGAAATGTAGGTAATACATGTTTTTTGTTTCCAGGAAGATCTTCTAGTTGGTAGAACTCGCTAGTCAATTCATCTAGATATGAGTTTTTATTCTTATGAAGTTTTAATTATTTTACTTTCAATTACTCTTTTAATTATTTTACTCAGAATTGAGCAACTCAGGTTTTCTATTTCCTTGTGATTACATCTAGGAAGGTTGGGTGGTTCCAAGGTATCCTTTACTTCTAGGTTCTCCAGCTTAGTTTTCACAGTAATCTCTTATGATTTATTGCAAATATGAAGTGTCTTTTTATAATATCTTCCCATTTATCTCTAATGCTAATTATTTTTTCCTTCTAAATTTAAATAAGAAATTATCATCTTATTTAATATTTTTAAAAATCCCTTAAATACAATTTTTTGTATTTTTATTTTTTATCATTTATTTCTGCCAAAATTTTATTATATATTTCCTTATAATTATTTTATTCTTATAATTATCTATATATTTTTAATGTGAAAGCTATATTTGTTATTTGAGTGTTTCTTATTTCTGTTTTAAGACTATTCTATGAACTTACCATTAAATACTGCTTTTCTGTGTTCCGAAGTTTATGATAGTTTGATATTTTATTCTCATTCATTTAATTTGTGTTTTTGCTTGTATATGTTTTGGGGCACAACTCAGTGAAGCTCAAAGGTTACTCCTGGTTCTTTACTCAGGGGTTTCTCATGGCAATGCTCAGAGGGGCATGTGGGATGATGGGGATCAAACCAGGGTCAGCAGCATGCAAAACAAGGACCTTATCCACCTTATCCACTGCACTATATCTCCAGCTTTTAGAAAACTTTTTTATAACTTCTTGAATTTTCTCTTTGACTAAATTGCTAATTAAAATTTTTCTAAGTTCAAATATTGGCTAACTCCTACCTTTATTACATTATAGTATGAAAACATCTTAATATTATCTTTATTTTCATAAATTTTTGTATAATTGAATTGAGCCTAAGTATATTGGTTACCCCAAAAAAGTGTTTCAAATGTATTTGAGAATGTGTATTTGACTTTGGGGTTGAAGGTGGATAGATAGTCTTGTATGCTTCTATTCATCCTAGTTATTCCAAATTCCCATTGAGGTTTGATCTTATCTCTTTATCTTACCATAAATCCATCTAAGAAGAATTTTACCTATGTTTCTTAACCCTGCCATCAGGCATGAAGATGTTTTGAAGTGATACTTAAATATATAAATATTTTACTTTACAATGAAGAAGTGGTTTTAAAAGAGCTATATAACTCAGAACTTATAAATGGCAGTCAAGTTGGGCTCTTATCTAAATCTACCAGTGTATTCATAATACAACCTTCTTGTCTGATTTTTTTGACATTTCATGTAAATAAAGTCATTTTTATTGTTTCTAGGAGTTTGTTGGTATAATTGTGAATGAGATTTTATATTTATTTCTCTTCTTCTATTGCATTATTTTAATAGAAATGTTAAGAATTTTTTCACGTTATGGCAGTATATAATTCATTGTTTCTAGGAGTTTTTTGGTGTAGTCTTTAGAAATGTCTAAGTATAGTATCTTATCATCTGCAGTTAGAGATAGTTTGACTTCCTTTTCAGTGTGGATGGCTCTAAAATCTCTTTCTTGCTACTTACAATAGCAAGGTCTAACACCAGCATATTGGATAATAGTGGATAGAGTGAGCAATATTGACTTCTATCTGATATTAGAGTGCAGGCTCTCAGTTTGTAATTGGTGAGTGTGATCTTTCCTATGGGTTCATATTAATAGCTTTGAACTAATGGATGAAAATTCCTTTAAATAGAATAGATTTAAAAACTCAGAACTTTAGTGCTAATAAACAACTATATACATATTCTCGATTATATAGAAAACTAATATTTGATAAAAGAGCAAAGAGCATACAGTGGAGCATAGTAAGCTATTTTACAAACGATGCTTAGAAAACTGGTCTGTCAGAAAAATAAATAAATAAATAATATAAATCCAAAATTTCATCAACCACTCATACCATGTGCAAATATCAATTCAAACTGGATTAAAAACCTATATACCAGATCTGAATTTAGAAATTTTATTTAGAAAAACATAGACAATACCTCTCTTATGACTTAGAATCTAGATTCCTTAAATGGTTCAGTGTCATTAACAAGAAAAATAGAAGTGAAGATAAGCAAATAGAACTACATCATATTAAGAGAAGTTTGTACCACAAGAGAAATTATGACCAGAATATAAACATACCTCACATGCTGGGAAAAAGTATGTTCTAGCTAATCATTGGAAATGGTTGCTATCCAAGATATATAAAAGACACACATAATCTTAACAGTACAATACTAAGAGTAAATAGAGAAAGGAAACTTTACATAAGACATATATGATGGCCCATATATATTTATTTATAAAATAATAATCTATACCACCTATCTGGGAAATTTAAATCAGAACAATCCAATATCACTTTACACCAGTGATATTGGCACATGTCAAAAAGAATGAAAACCAGTATTGGAATGGATATTGTTGATTAAAACTAAAAATATAAAGATCCTATATTGGATGAGTCCTCCACCAACAAAGCTTCTCTAGCTCCTTCATCTGGCAGGTCTGAAAATGCAGACAAATAATTCACAAGTAGTCAGTTAAAGTTTCATCGGAGTTAGCTTGCTTTTATTCCATGGCCCTGTCCGCCACGTGTTTTTCCTCACATGTCTTTTCTCTGTTTAACTTTTTGTTGCCACTCTCTGTATTTTGCTGCTTCTTGAACTCGACCAAGAGTGCATAGTTCATAACCAGAACATTGGTGAATGTGGCACCTGTTCTATTTTTTTGCTTTTTCTTTTTCCTTTTTTTGTGTTATATATAAGATATGAAAAAAAGCTGATTGTTTTAGAATAATGTATATGCAATTTAAACTTTGATGTTTTGATTTCTGATCTGAGGATCCAGTCTTTGGAGAGAAATGTAGAACAAGTGCTGGCTTTGGGTAAGAAGAGAGAAAACAGATGGGATAGGAAGCACAGGGACAGCTCGGCACAAATGAGCACATGAAGAACAGTATCATAGAATATAAGCAAGCTAACTCCAATGAAACTTTAAATGACTGCTTGTGAATTATATCTTCACTGTTATCCTACTTCATCAGACCCATCACCTGAGGGGTTAGAAACACAGTGCCTAGGGCAGAGTCATTCATTTATACAAATAAATTTATATTTATTATAAAATGAAAATGTTATATTTTTATTCTACAGATATGAGAGTAAAGTGCCCTTCATTATCTAATTCTGGAGGGAATTTTAAATAGTCTAGCATTTGAAATAAATGTGAAAATGTTTTTGAAAAACTGAGCTTACATATTATGTATTAACAGGAAATTTAACTTCTCAGCATCTTCCCCAACCAAGGGTTCAAAATAAAGACATTTTCACTTTTGGGGCTGGAAGATAACACAGTGGTAGGATGTTTGCCTTGCACACAGCTGACCCAGAACAGACGGTGGTTTGAATCCCTGGCATCCCAAATGAACCCCCGTGCCTGCCAGAAATGATTTTTCAGCTCAGAGCCAGGAGTAACCCCTGCGCTATACCAGGTGTGTCCCAAAAAACAAACAAACAAAAAAGATATTTTCACTTTTATTATAATTTCAGCACCATTTATAGTAGTCAAAATCTGGGAAAGCCCAACAGTCCCAAAACAAATAATTGGAGAAAATCTGATATATAAACAATAGAATACTACACAGCTATAAGTAAAAAATAAAATCATGCAATTTGCTACTTCAAGGATTGACCTGGAGGGTATCATGCTTAGTGATGTAAGTGAAAAGAGAGGAACAGATAGAGAATGGCTTATTGGAAAGACAAAGTAAAGAAAAAATGAATTGCCAAAGGCAATGGTATGAAATCTGATCTATAAGAATAAGGGGTAGGGTCTGGATGAAGATGAAGATAAGGGAGTCAAGAATGGAAACTCTAGTGAAGGGCATAGTATTGGAATGTTGTTACATGAAACCATTCATAACAGTAATATAAATCAAGGCAGGGCTAAAATATTTAAATATTGAAATAAATTAAACATTTATTTTTTGTTTGTCTTATCATGATCTCTTTCACATAGGACATATTGGGGCTAGGGAAACAGTACAGATGCTTACCTAATATTCAGTCACCCTAGCTTTCATCTCAGGGGAAGGTGCTGCCTTACATTCTAGTTAATCTAAGTTAGATCCCAAGTACTGCATAAAGTCCCCCAAACTCCAGAAATAATCAGTACTGAACAAAATGAGGTATGGCCCCCCCAAACAAAAACTACCATACTAACAATAAAAAACAGGACATGTTTTAATGTTGTTTTTTACTAAATTAATAGAATTTCTGAGAAATTATAGTGAATATTCTTACTGACACTTTGCCAATACATTTAGACTAACCTTAAAAAATCAAATGACAGGCCCGGGAGATAGCATGGAGGTAAGGTGTTTGCCTTTCATGCAAAAGGTCATCGGTATCGGTTCGAATCCCGGTGCCCCATATGGTCCCCCGCGCCTGCCAGGAGCAATTTCTGAGCATGGATCCAGGAGTAACCCCTGAGTGCTGCCGGGTGTGACCCAAAAACCAAAAAAAAAAGAAAAAAAAAGAAAAAATCAAATGACCATCAGTGAAAAATAAGAGATCTAACTTTTCACTTTTATAAACTTATTTACTAAGAACCTATATAATGCAGGAAATCTCAAATGTGACTGTGAAGCTACTGTCATTGTTTTGTGAAGATAGCTTCAAACTTTAATGGAAAATATATACTCCTAAGTTATATCAGGGACAGTTTAAACATTCTTCTAAAGACTTACAGACAAGCATCTTATAGACAGACTCATTCTGTTCTTAAAAGAGATGGATACCAAGCTGTGAAAAATCATGGGTACACTCAGGCTGTGTAGCTTAAAATGGCAGTTTTGGGTGGAATAATGAAGGCAAGGTCCCCACTCTGCTGAAGCCATGTCAATTCCACCTACAAACCACAACCACAACTTCACCAGTGATTCAGCTTTACCACCTATCCACTGATATCTGCAGAGGCAAAAATCAATCACAAGTCCAAGAATAACGGTATTTGGGTTGATATCACTCTCTCCTCTCAACCTTTTCATAAGGCTGGCAGTCAAAACCACCAAAACCACAATATCAGTCATAAAGCTTAAAATTTCTGGACTGTGCAGTCACATACAGGGTTGTGCAACAACTTTAAATTATTTCATTATTATCATACCAGGTGGATGACCAATTTAGACATCAGCGTGGGTTCAAAGTCATCTAATGTTTGGTACAAACAAATAATAGAAAATCAACTAGCAGCAAATGACGTAGTAAATGTTTTGACAATGACTAAATGATCTATTAGTGAGATATATTACTTTTCACAAATCTTTTTGTTGTACATTCTTAATAATATAATTATCACTTACCTGTAAGTAAGCAATATAAAATATATTATTTTGTGCCTGCCAAGCACAAAAGCTTAAAAGTACTTACTTTCTTGAGGGAGGATCAGCCTACTATGAAAATATAGTAAATCACAAACCAACAACTATAACTATGAAAGAATTATTCAAAGAATTTACCTAAACATCTCTAGGTAAAGGATGAGGTGGGTCTTTAAATTGCCTCATCTTAACTGAAATGAAAATAAAGAGAAGAACAAAGAAGCTACTATAAGGACTTGGTAAAAAAGAAAGAATGAAAAATAAAGAAGCAAATGAAATGAATGAGGAAGATAAGAAAGCTACTCTTACAACGTAGGTTATGTAAGTTAATAGTTTTTAACTAAGAAATTAATTGAGGAAAATAACTATCTTCTCTCTATAAACCACATTTCTGAGATGTGTGTCATATATTTTATTATATTTTCTGGTCTTTCCTGCTCTCACATGTGTGTACAAATGCGCACACAGAACTAAACTAGATTTTATGTATCAATCTACTCTCAAAGTCCTCCTTACCTCCTCCTTCCTTCATTGTTGACCTTGCTTGCTAAGAGACTTAGTTCCTGAGAAGTCTCGCTTCAAGATTTTTTTCCTAATACGGGACTATTGTAAGTCGTTTATCAGCATGCACAGGCCAAAATGCAGATCAAAGTGGTGCACTGGACTTAACACACCCCAACTACTTCAAAAGACATAAAAGGACCATGTATATAGCCTTTGAATGTCTTATATGTATTCCCTTAACAGCTATAACCCTTACTGAATATTCTCTTATATAGTAATAAGCTCCCCCACTCTTGTTTTGTTCTTTTCTTTGTGATCTGTTCAATAAGGAACTCTGGTAGAAGAGTCCCTCAGTTTAGAGCTTATGTTATAACCAAGTTAACAGGATTGTTGGACTTGTTCCTTCAAATCCCATATGCACCAACAATACCTTTTGGCATTGTTCCTCTTTTGCATAGGCATATTAAAATTTCAAAATATTACACATACAAACAAGTTCTTATCTAATAGAGATACGAATACACAAATCATGTAAAGCAGTGGGGCCTTACACCCAGAACATTGTCATAATGACCTGACTTAGGCCTCAGAAAAATGGGCATTGTCCATTCACCCCTGAACCAGGAATACCATCTACGTAACAACCACGGCTATCTATAACATCACCCGGAAGTAATCCTCTACCATAGAAGATTTTACTGCTGCATGGACTTACTCCAAAGAGGGCTCCCTTAACACCCAAAAGACTTGACAGCAACAACCTGCTCGCAGAGCAGGGCTCTCCACATTGCCCTCTAATTGTGAGGTGAAACTAGAGGACGCTCAACATCATCCTGACTTCAATGTAGGATATGCACAGAATCCAGGATCTTTTTTTTTGTTTGTTTGTTTTTGGGTCACACCCGCCAGTGCTCAGGGGTTACTCCTGGCTCCATGCTCAGAAATTGCTCCTGGCAGGCACGGGGGACCATATGGGGCACCAGGATTCGAACCGATGACCTTTTGCATGAAAGGCAAACGCCTTACCTCCATGCTATCTCCCGGGCCCCATGAATCCAGGATCTTTAAGCACAGAAACCTGACACCAATAACAGTGATTCTGTGAAAAAATGTTTTACTGGGACCACAGAGAATGACTCAGGGGTTGATCAACCTAGTATCCCTGGAGCCCAGATCTAGTCTTATGCCAGAAAACTTCAGGGGTAAGGTATTTAGGTCTCCTATTTAGACCAAGGTTCTTCCTTTCCATTTCTCCCATATTTTGCTGGGCCTATGCAAATAACAACAACTGCCACTCAAACATCATTTTTGCTGTATTTCTTTAACTAGTATCCTTTAAAAAAAACAGTGTACTAAACTTTACTAAGTGAGCTTATTACCTATAGTGTTATAGGTTGAACATAATTTTCAATTAATACAAGTAAATTATTCCAAGAAAATAAAATTTAAAAAATTTAATAAAAATACAAGATACCAAACAATCAAAATTACTTTGAAAGACTACAGGTAAAGTGATAATATCACATTATCTGAATTTCCAACTAGTTTACAAATAAATAGAAATTAAATTACATAAAATATGTATATTTATGTATGATATATGAATAACTAAATATTTATGAATGTATATAAATATATTGATATATAAATATGTATGCTATGGGATACTACTCACTCATTAAACAAAGATAAAAATTGTACCTTTTTGAATAAAATGGATCTATCTTGAGGTGACTATGCTAAATAAAATTGCAAGAAATTAGAGGACATTTACTGGATAAATTGTTCCACTTATGTATGTAATATGAATAATTGTACCAAAGAACTTAAAAAATAAAACTAACTTCTAGACTAAGTAAAAATTCAGCTAGGATGATTTAGCATGTTGATGGTGGAGTACTATTGCATATATTTAGAAGTATAAAGCTAAACTCCTGAAGTTTTACAATATTATAAACCAATAAGTCTATAATGTGATTTAAAAAAATAACTAAGATAGAAGGATTAATGCTCAATGTTTGCCAGTATCTCAATTTAAAAGCTTAGTTTCCTCAATCTGATATTTTCAGGAAATCTCATGAGAAATATCTTAGAAAATAATGTTAAGTTAAACATATTTTCAATTTTAGAATTCATTTCTTTTGAAAATTAATAAATATAAATGCAAAGAATGCCTCTAAGATGAGGACAATAAAAATAAAGTTAATAAAGATGCAATTTCTTGGGATTTGTCTGGTTTTGATAAAGCAAAGCTAAAATGAGGAAATCCAATTTCATAATTTAATGTAGACATAAGTATTTTAATGCTTCTTAGTAAATAAATGTCTTTGTGTTTTATAAGAAGTCTCCCAAACACGATGGAGGAATGTCCCAAAGTGGTAATTTTTCATCTAGAAGTGATCCTAGACATGACTTTTAAAATTCAATTAAAACAATAAACCATTTCCATATAGTCCCAGTAGTTAAGAAATAATGTTATTTAATTAAATTTATTGGCCAAAGATATAGCAAAGATTATTTTTATAAAAGATTTAAATTATTTTAGATTATAACTTTTCTTTAACTTGTGATATATTGATGTGTGAAAAACAGTATTCTTAAGTATTCCTATGAATATATACATTAAAATATATCATTTAGTTCCTGGATATTGTCCTGTTATAAAACTGTTACTTGCATATATATATGTAAGTAAAGTCAAATTGACAATTTATGTCATGACTATTTTCAGAAGCAGTGCATTTCCTTAATGTGGAAAGTAAAGAATTAGTTTTAGGAGATAAGAAGATATTTTTACATCTCAAAACATCCTCTTTTTGTGTTTTAATTTTTTATTTTTTTTTTTATCTTAAGGGTTTGTACGGAGGAAGGGATTGTTTGCTCTGTAGTTTGCCTACAGAATTAAACACTTGGGAAAACATTTTGCAAAGAAAAATATGAAATGGATGTTCATGGGAAATCTTTGCTCCACCCAGGAAAAGATAAATAGTACTTAACAAGTAGATGTTAAGAGTGAGATTTTTTTTTTTAAATAAGGGAGGCTAATTGTCAAAAATGATGAAAAACGAATGTGAATGTCCTGTTCGGAACTCTGAAAAATTTAAACATACGCTGTATTTCAAAAAAGAGGCCTAATATTAGAAGTTGCTTTTTTTAAAAAAAAATGTTAGTGTCAGAGAAAAAATGTCTATCAAGGAATATGATACAAGAAACATGATCAAGTAATTCTTTCTTAAATGTTAGGATTCTTTTTTTATACATGTAACTGTTTTATAATAGTTCATGATATTGCAAAATATACCTGCTGGAGACTATACAAGATTGTTGTGGAAAAGGTACTAGAGCTGACAGAATTTCTACACATAGGAGATACGTAGTTTGGCTTGTCCAAGTTCTCAGGTTTTCAAGGTTACTCCATTAATTTTTTGATCATCCTATAATATAATTGATCAATTTGACACAAACTACGTTTTGGGAAGCTAATTTACTGTAGGAAGAAAAATGTCCAAACTTTGCATGTTAGGCAAAAATCCTTAGTTCTATGCACATAAATGGAGTAGTTGCTTCTGAACAGTTGTGACAATCAAAATATCTTCAAATATGCCCTCTAATCTAAATAATAAATACACTGCTCTAGAGGATAAAATATTAATTTAATGTTTTCAAGATACTTGTATTATATAGGCAAATTTATTCCAAAACGAAGAAAATTCATGAACAGAACAAAATAGCCCTGGATTTTAATGAATACAATTGGAAAAGAAAAGTATAAATTAACTTTTTTATTGCTGCCAAGTGATAAGTACTATTTCTAAATCTTCAAAGATATATTTAGTTTCTAGTTCTATCACTTGTCACTGGTAATCAAGAACTTGCTATTTGATTAAGTCTCTGTTTTCCTCATCACAAAATCAGGTCAATTACTACCTGGGAAGATTCTTGTAGTCATAAAATAAAATAGCATAGCTTAATAATGACCCTTAAAATTTCCTTAATCAGTCACTGTTATCTAGAATAACTCATTTTTAGGTTCAATGAAGCAGATATGACATTCCTTTTCTTAATACTACTAACTCAGAATTGAAATTAATCATAAGCTGTAACATGCTTAAATTATCATACATATAACTTATAAATAAATAAAAAAGTTAAAGCCTTTTCCAGCTTTTATTTTGAGTTGCATCTATTTCCTCTAAAGCTCATTATAAGCACATCAGTCATTTTTTTTTGTGTGCAACCAACCTACAGTTTTGTTTTTAGTGGATGTGCTTGGTAAAGCAATCAACACCAACTTAATTGCAATATGACATACCACAGAGTTATTTTGGTAAACACACATCATGCTAAACTGTGTACATTTAGGAACAAGTGACTCTTGACTACAAATATTCTAGTCGCCATTTTATCCCATCTTCTTACCATAACCAAAACATTCCCCTGAAATCAGGGAAAGATTTAGCATTGTTTAAAGTTTCTCTTTAAACAGAAATATGCCAGTCAGAGAGGATGGGAAAAATCTCATTGCAGGCAAAGGCAGACAATAATTCAAGTAAGAAGAAAATAGTCGAATATGGGATATATTCATTTCTGATGAAATTTTTCCCCAACTCATGATCCCTAGAACTATGAAAGGGGAGACCCTTGACAACTATTAGAAACAAAATACTCTACCAAAGTTTTCCAGAGGGATTTGAATGTTTATAACATTTGGAAAAGGACCAAATGAAGGAGAATTTCAGCTGAATGGAGAGAAGTGATCAAATTTAAAGCCCATGCTTTGCACATGGAACAAATATGCCTAAAAGGTATAGAACCAAGAGAGCTCTTTAGAGGAATCAACTAGAGAAAATTGATTGCATATCCACAATATTCCAATTTTCCATTTGGGAAAATATCAACTTTGCCAAGGAAATTGTCGCTGGAGATAAAAACGTGGGATCTTTATCTTGGCTTAACCAGGTCAAACAGAGGTCATGATTTAGTTCCACCTTCCCTTGAAGTTCGTTGCTAGTGGGTAGTGGCTAAAGGTTTATAGTGTGAACCTCAGACCTGTGATAGAAAACTACAATCCAACACAATTAGACTTCAGATGTATTTACTGGCCAATTGGAAGAAAGGATTTACTCAGGAAAAAATAACCTCAATTAAAAGAAAAGTTTATAAGTTAAAACTCCTACCTTTCAGTGGGAGAGTAGTGAACATTTCTTAAATGAGGACTTCGAACCTGGTTTAAGAACACCATAGATGGTTGCACTCACTTTAAACAAATACCACAAAAAAATCTTGATGTATAGCAATAAAGGCACTTTAAATCAAACTCACAACATGCTTTTGTACATAAAATTTTATTGGACACAGTCAGACTCAATGATTTACATATAATTTACAGTCATATTTTGCTTTACCATGGCAAAGTTAAACAGTTACCATTGCACCCCTTTTTAATCTAATTCTCCAAGGGATATATAGATTAAGGCATCTATATTTAAAATTTGGTCTGAATAAACTCAAAATGATTACTATATGACACATATTCACAGTCCCTAAAATTGTCATTAAAAGAGTATAATGATGCATTCATTCCCCTACATACTCTAAGATATTTATGTGTTAATGTGTCTTCTTCCCAGAAGATAAAACACTTGAGACAATAATTTGCTTTTTGAAATTTGTTTTATAGAATGTACTCTATGAGCAAAACACTAATCTTCTAATATTCACAAATAATTCACAAGTGCTTCCCTGTTTCAACTACTTTTTATTAATGTTTAACATATTTCAAAGTGCAAATAAATAACCTTTCTTGACAAGATTCTAATATTTCTTAAAAGTGAAAACTTATTGTCTTGCTGCTTTAATTATTGTTATTAAAGTACTTTTAATTTATTTTTATTATTGAATTATGAAAATTTTATCATACTCTCCCACGTTTGATAGAGGATCTTAAACTCTGTGTACAACTCAAGATTTTTCACTATAGGCTCTGTAGGGTATTACATCTAGTTTTCATCCTGTCTGAAATTACTCAAATTGCCTACTAATTGAACTAGATTATTAGTTAATAATAGATTATTATAGGCTTGTGAAGAACTAAATTGTACACACCCTACTTTGTATTTTTCTGCACCTTTTATGAATTAACAGCAAAATACAGAAAGGTAAAAAGTAGCAGTAGAATAAAATGAAATGGAATATTAATAATAAGGAACTTACCCTTTTATTTTTAAGAATTACTGATGATTCAGTTTAAGTTATTAATATTTTTAAACAATGATAAATTAGTTTATTTTATTTTAAGAACAATTAATTAACCAGTCAATAAATAAAAAAACATATTAAAGGTCTACTATAGTCCAACATACTGCTGTTTGGAGGTGATAGCTTTAAAAATGTCCAAAACAACATCATCCATCTAATTTCAATTTAGAATAAAGATACCTAGATAAATTTAAAATCTCAATGTAAATCACTCTTCAAAAATAGTATTTTAATATGGAGAATAAGTGAAATACTATAGGA
>PVKC010002086.1:10000-45900 GCA_004027635.1 Crocidura indochinensis | reverse complement strand
GCATTTAAAATCTAACTTGGAAAAATCAAGGTATAAGAAAAGAACAAATGGTATTGAAAATAAAACTAATTTAATTGACCAAAATTCTCAACTTGAATGTTTTTAATGTTGCTTAAGACTATGTGATTATTTTTACTCTAAAACTGCTTTTGAATTCTGGTAAAATTATTTCTTATCAACTGTTATAATTCTCAGAAGATAGCTTTTTACTTTACTGATATTTTTAGAAATTAGGAGTTAAAACAAATCAGCATTGATAATAACAGAGATCCACATAGTTAATGATATAATTTAGATATTTGCACCTTCTGTCTAAAATGATAAATCACAGAATTTCAGATTTTCAGTATTAATTTTCTCAACTTGGAGGAATTGTTTTATTTTATTTTATGCTAAAATTATAGATTGAGATAATGCGGTAACACTTATCATTTATTAGAAGAAAGTTTTACACTATTTTTGTGCATTTAGTTTTGACTCCTGCATATATTGACATCTTTATTCCATCTAAATGCTAAATCTATGAATAATAGACTTAATTATTAAACAACATGAACTTTAAAATATTTTGGTTTTCTAAAAATCTTGTTTTTAAAATTTTCTAATGATTTGGGTCTTTTTTTTCCTGCTTTTATTAGTCAAAGAAAGCAAAATAAAAGAAATCACATAACCTTTGTTCTGTATTTTTTTTCTTCTCTCTCTTTCAACTCACAGAAGGCATACCCAACTTCAGAGGTAAATATTTTTTATGCTTTAAGGGAAAAAAAGCTTGCTTTTGGTGTAGGCTGGCATAATAAAATACTGTCATTTCTATCTTTATTGTCTTTTCTACAGCCTGAGTGTCCTATTCTAGTATAATAAATTACCACAAACTTTAAGTTTTAAAACAGATTAATATTCTAATAGTTCTGGGAGTCAGCAGTCTAAAATTGTTATATCTGGGTTAAATTAAAGGTATCTGCTGTATTCTTTCTAGAGGCTCGTAGAGGGGATTTGTTTCCTTTCCTTTTCCACCTTCAGAGACTACCTGCCCTGCTTGGCTTGAGGGTTCTTACTGCCTATTGAAAGCCATCACTAAAGCATATTTAATTCATTCTTCCTCCTCTCTGCTTTTGTTATTGCATTATATTCTAAAATAAACTCAACTCTTTATTGTAAGAACTTTCGCTACTCTTTTAATGCAGTATAAGTGGTGTGATCTCCCAAGTAAACACCCTTTTATTAATCACATATATAAAGTAAGTTTTGCAATTTAAAATAACATTTATATGCTTAGGATATAGACACATCTTGCATGTATATATGTGGTAGACATATTTTTTGTATTTTTGAGTGACCCTATCCATTATACTCAGGTTTTATCATGGTTCAGTGGACCACATGGAGTGCCAGGGATCAAACTTGGTCAGTCATGTACAAGGCAAACACCCTACCTGCTGTACTATTTTTCCTGCCTCTTTGGGGAGCATTTATTCTACTTATTTTACAAAATGAGAAACCCTTCTGATGGCAGATAGATTTATCAGGAATCAAAGAGAATGAATTAACTATCTTTGGAATTTTAAAGCGCAGTTATGGGGTAGGTATAAGCATATGTCTTATTTAATAGGTATTTTTTTTTGTTTAGTGGAGAGGTAGTGTACTGTTGGTATGAAAACTGTTGAAAAGTTTTGAAGGAAATACAGGTTCTCCTTTTATCTGGAATTTGGAACCAAATGTGTTTAATAGTTTGAAAGTTTCTAACTGTATATTATACACTTTCCCAGTGTATTCTATAACTGATTGCTTGCTATTTCTGTAGTTAACAATGAATAATCATGCTAATTATGATAAAAATATAAATAACCTAACATAAGTTCATGTAGGTCTTTGCTGTGTAGTTGCAAAAAAAGTTAATTTTACAGATTTTTAGATGTTGGAATAGTTCAGAGTATTATTACGTAGGATGTCCAACAAGCATAAAGCACAGACATCAGAAGCTCTGGGTCCTTCCTAGAGATGCTTGGGGGACCATATGGTGTTAGGGATCAAAACAGAGTTAGTGGTATGTAAGACAGGTGCCCTAACTCTTGTGCTGTCTCTCTTGCCTCTAGAAAAGCTCCTTTGCATGTACAATGTTACAATGTGTGTCATTGGCTGTCAAATAGGAGTTTCATTGCTATAAGTGAAAAAATATGGATGGAAATGATCAATATTAATGGCAAGGTTAAATATAATTAAAAGTTTAATAGACATTAATTATAAGTTAAACTACTGCCTTATACAAAAGAATCTGTATAGTGTAGATAGATTAAACTACTAGAACTTTTTCCTGGAGCAATTCTTTGTCACTTATGGTGATATGGAATAGGAAGACCTCCATTCTAGAGAGAAAAAATACTTTGACTAGACTATGGAGATAAGTGCCTTTATGTTATTAAAGTTATTGAAAAGAGTCGGATATATCCAATAATATGGTTTGGGGGTGCTCTGCACAGGAGCACTGCTAGGGTTGACATACTCCAATAGAAGGATGAATTCTTTTTCTGACTAGTGGGCATGTCTGAGCTGATTCCAGAATTAGGATGAAAGGATATAATAGGGTATGAAGTGGTGAATAAAATAAATAATAAATAAATACAAAACAAAGCAAAAACCTATTCTGGACAAGTCTTCTGAATATTGCCTGGGAGCTTAGGAGGCAGCTATATGTAAACAGAAAAAAATTTCTTTAGGGTAGTGGTTTCCTAAAGTAAACTCAATTGAACTTAATAGAGAAGATTGTCTCCACTATTAATAAGGAAAACTAAGCATATCACAGTAACAACATTAATTAAGTCTCGAATAAAAATTGTTTCCATCACATTATCTTATGTTTGTCAACTGTCTGGCAATTGCGAATTGTCTTGGATGAAAGAGAGATGAGAATGTTACATTGACAATTAAATATTCTTCCCTAAAACTTATGCATAGCACTTCTGCTTCTAATATATTTCTTGATTCACACTGATCATGGGTGTCACAACAATAAAGGGAGGGCAAACAACATAGGCAATAGACCCTGAAATATTTGGTAAATGTTGCTGATGATTATAACTCCTTCTTTGAGTAATTGAGTAATTATATATTGAAGTATTATCTGTATCTGCAAAAATTTTCATTTCAGCCTTAATATTTATTTATTTGTATCTTTATTTAAGCACGTTGATTACAAACATAATTGTAGTTGGGTTTCAGTCATAAAAAGATTACCCCCCCCCCCCTTTACCAGTACAACATTCCCATCACCAATGTCTCCAATCTTCCTCTCTCCCACCTGTTTTCGAGACAGGCATTCTACTTCTCTTACTCATTGACATCGTCACCATAGTGACAGCCTTAATCTTCAGGTCCCAGGGTTCTTAATGTTAAGTGATCCCATAAGAATGATGCCTTTCTTGACAATGCCTGTTTCTCTGAGAGGGAAGTGAACTCCTGCTGTCTCACTTTGACTCTTCACTAAGGTTCAGTTTCATGCTTCCATTCCTTTATTAAAACCAGAGTTCTGGACAAAACAACAACAAACAAATAAATAAACTCATTTTGAACCCTGCCTTCTTATCTCAGGGGCAAGATCACACAAGAATACAGAATTCATAAATAAAAAAATTCCCCAGAGACTTTCATTTTTTCTTTCAAACATTTGTCAATTTCTGTGTAACCTCTTTTCTAAAATAGAAAACTTTACTGAGAAATAGTTTATCAGATATAAGCAAACATATAAGCTTCTCCTCACAACATTTTCTTACAAAACATGCAGTGATCTTGACTTTATTTTCCTCAGGACATTCCCATTTTTTCCTATCTGTCAACCTCCTCCCCCACTTTACTTTCACTTTTATGGTAGACTTCTAGAACCTGGCTTCTAAGGATGTGAGTGGAAAACTCTTATGGTATCTCAAAGTGTAAAACCATATTATTGATAATTCAGGTAAACTCCCCTCTTATAAATAAGCATTAACATTTGCTTGACTTGTTCAGAGGTATAAAGCTGCTTTGTTTTTTTCTCCTGTTTGACTGCTGAATATGGATGCCATAGAATCTGTTTGCAACAAGCAATAGCAAAATGTAAAGGTTTGTTGCTTCCAAATGTATTAACTTAAAACAATCTATTGCACATGCAAGGAAATATATTTATGAGCTGTGCAATGTCTCAAGTTTATTTAATAGAAAAATGTTTGTGGCTGGAGTCAAATGTTAAGTGGTTAAATCAAGTATACATTACTGCATCACCATATCCAATTGGTATTGATTAATGCACTGCTACTGAATATTTTACTTTTGCAGATATTTGTAAAATATCTTCTGTTAGCACTGTCTTTGTATTATCATCTGCTGCTGAGAAATACTTTCTTTCTACAGTGAAAGTGCATACAGATTTTAACCTCACTCAAGTAAACCAAATGATAACGTTCTGAGCAATGATTGCAGTAAATGTTACATGTTTAAATGCAGTACATGTTACACTATCCTTTTTCATGTTTTGAACATAAGAGTAGAAGAATCAATAGCTTATTTTTCAGTTACTTATCTGTCTTGCAAATGGTAGCCTGGCATACCACATGTTTAACTTACTGAATTATTTTACAAATAAATTTTTATTCCGGTAATTATTTAATATTGAGGAATGAGTAGTAGTAGTCACATGGTTATGAGACTCAGAATGGAGTTTCAGTTCTGTAACTAAGTATTCATAAAAAGCTAGTATATTTGGCAAAATTTTATTGATAAAATTAATGCCTTAAATAACTCAAAAGTTTACTTTATTTTGAAAATAATCATATTCAGTCTGTGTCCATACTGGGCAGCATACTTTTTCCAAACACGATGTAAACTGAGTCAAGAAAGATCATGGGTACACAAGTCCATGCAGCAGAAAGCTGGTTATTTTGGGAGGGGAGGGAGAGCCAAACCCCTGCAGAAGTCACCTGCTGCCTCCATCCCCCCAAATCACCATTTTCCCAATGGCCCTAACTTATGGCCCCTCTACAATTCTCTTTGCAATTGCCAATCTGACCAAACTTCAAGTATATCGGTTCGAGGGCTGAAATCACCAGGGTTTGTTGAAGTGACTAGGTGCATCTACTCCTGTAGCTTTCTTCTCAGCAGCATGGCTGCTGAATACATGGGTCTAAAAGTCATAATATCATTAATAGTGCTTTGAATTTACGGATAGCTTTATTTGTTTGATACTGTCATCACACATTAATTTAACAGAATGGACAGCTAACAAGAGCTTAAACCTTCTACCATTGTGCTAATGAGTTCACTAGATATACAATAATTTTCACAAATGTGCTTGGTACTTTTCCTTTTCTTTTGTTTATAAACATTTTTATCTTCCTTTCTTAAAATTTGTTCTCTATTTTTTCAATATCTTTTATTTCACTTATCTGAAAACAAAGGTATGATGTTCGTCAATGTCAACTATGTGATGCATTTTATTTAAATAAAGTAAAAATTTTAAAAAAGCACAATCATATCAATATATATATCACCTATTAAAGCTCCAGAAGGTTAGAACTTACTAAAATCATTTGAAACATTTTAGTTATTCAAAGATTTTGTTATCTTCTGTAAATATAATTTAAATGAATATTTTATTAGTTAGTTTTATGAAAAATTATATATTAAATATATTCAGATGTAGAGTTTATAATATGTAGAATATGTAGAACTTATAATATGCATATATGTATAGTTTTGTTTTAGCTTATACTTCTTACTTATAAACATTATATTTTGGGTTCTTTTTCAATTTTGTGTCTATGTACATTCCTCTTCATATATATGCTTCTATTTATGCATACTGATAATACAAACCTGAATTGTTGATTTGTTTAAATTGTAAACTTTATTATTTAGTATAAAAATTAAACTGAGGTGTGGCATGGTCTTTTACTGGAGAAAATATAAATAAATGTATTTCTTGGAGGGCACTGAGTTGTTTGTCTAAAAATCATTATCTCTTTTAACATAATAGAAGGGAAAAGGAAACACCTTTAATTTTCGTTTTGAAGTGTTGAGATTGTTACCCCAGGGAGATATTACCCTATTTAAAGAGGGTGCAGATTTACTGCATTGTATTCAGTTGCTTAAAGGATGATTATATTGAACATTTTAGTATTGGAGAGAGAGACAGTTTGTTCAGTTTTCCCAGTAAATATTTAATGTATACCTTAAGGACATTGTAAGGGAGATTCTTGCTTTATGAAAGATGATGTAGAAATAATACTGAGTCATTCTGGTCTGGTTTTTGAGAGTGTGATTGGTTTAATTTTTAAACATTTCAAATTAAGGGAATTCCTTCTACTTCAGCTAAGTATTTGTTGATAAACATTGAGATGTACTAACATACCTTCATTTTTCTATGAATTAATTTTAAAAAGTCCCAATGGTTCAATGATATAAGATGAAATAAATCTCAGTTGTCAGCTACCACTTTATAGCTTCTATCAAGTAAGAAGTTCTCTAAAATCAGAATCAACTGATAATCTGAGGAAGAGACCAACACATCAAATCACGTTTCTCAAAATATTTTTATGCTTTAATGAAAAGTACTGATATTTTATTTCTCTTTTAAAAATGTTTGGCAAGAGGGTTGCTTCACAGCAGACTATTAATTCCTGACACATTTTTCCATCAATAATATTAAAATATTAATTTTGTTAGATAACAGTACTTACAATATATATTATAAAATTCTATTCAGATATATCACTGATACAATTGCTTGTTTTGTTCTAGCCAATCTACATTTGAACCTCATCTTTAGATTAGCATGCAAAATAATATTCACTCTATTACATCAATAAAGATCAATAAGTGATAAGACAATCGTCAGTTACTAGTATATACATCTAGAAAAAATATTTTTACTTTAAGTAATTAAACATTTTGCAACTAGAATTTTAATAGTCCATTTACCAAAGAAGCCAATTAAAAACTTACTCTTTGTAAAAAAAAATAACGCTAGAATATATTATGTAAATCTAGAGTTTAATTGTGACATTTTTATGAGAACGCCACACCAGAATATGCTTGTTTCGCTATACAAATCTAATAGTAACATATATAATATTTCCTTTAAGGTGGCTATTCTTTATAAGTGAAAATGAAGTGTGTTTATAGGTGGACAATGAGAAATTTTTTTAATTTTTATCAGTAGACGATAATGGAATTTGAGGTAGTAGGAGGTAGTGATGAAAAAGTGAGATTCTGGAGTAAAGTAGATAGATATGAATCTAAACTTGACCATATAGAAATAGTAGTTGTGGATAACTTAACTCCTTGGATTTGTTTTCCACATGGTAAAATAATTCATTAATACTAATTTAGAAATTTAATAAGACAATATTGAGAATTAAATTTGACATTCAATACAATGCTGTTAAAAGCAATAGTAAATTTTTTTTCATAACCCCAGTTAAGAATTTTATGGAATCTGACTGAATCTGAATTTCAATTCCCAAATTAAGAAATACAAATTAGGGGCTGGAGAGATATCATGCAGGTAAGGCATTTGCCTTTCATGCAGAAGGACAGTGGTTCAAATCCCGGAATCCCATATGGTTTCCTGTGCCAACCAGGGGCAATTTCTGAGCATAAAGCCAGGAGTAACTCCCGAGTACTGCCGGGTGTGACCCAAAAACGAAAAACCAAGCAAACAAACAAACAAACAAAAGAAATACAAATTAAGTATAATTGTATTGAAAAACAACTCATAATTTCTTTTTCACAGGTAGAAAATTTACCCCATATTTTTGTTCCTTGCTCATTGGATTGAAAGGTCATCAGTACCAAGATTGTTGGGAGATATTTTTTTTAAATACAAAATTCCATTTAGCTGCTATCACCACTAACTTGGCCCTTTCAACTCTCTTACTATTCCACAAATTCTATACATGTTAATGAAAATGACAGTGGTTCCAATTGTTTAGGATATGTCAACTATTACCTCTCTTGGATATCACTTAAGCACACCTAGACTTCAGCAAATTGGATTATTCCCCTCACCAAAAGACTTCCTGTCTTCTATATTTGTTTGGCATAAACTAGACATATTTCAGAGTATCTTCATTTTAAACTCTCAAAACACGTAAATTCCTTGGCGTTCTACAATTGTGTAGAGTTGACATCTCTGAAACCACTGTTATTTTATTTTTTTATTTTTATTTATGTATTGTGGTTGCTTTTGGACCATACCTAGCAGTGCTCCGGGTTACTTCTGATTCTGCACTGTAAAATCACTCCTGGAAGGCTCAGGTGACCATATGCGATACTGAGTTATCATTCTGGCCCCTGAAACCATTTTTGTTTGTTTGTTTGGGTCTCACCTGGCCTTGTAGGGGTTATTCTTGGCTCTGTGCTCAGAAATCACTCGCAGCAGTCTTAGGGGACTATATGGGATGCTGAGATTTGAACCATAGAACCATTGTCCTTCCTGGATCAACTACATGCAAGGCAAACGCCCTACCACTGTGCTATCTCTCCCTTCCTGAAACCATTTTTAAATAAATTAGGAAGGCATTACAAAGAAATTGTATTTCCTGTCTCATCTGAATTGTGTGAGAGGAATTTGAACTGGGCTGAGGACCTTTGGACTTTGTGAAAATGCATTGTTTTAGGGAAACATTAAGCAAACAAGTATTTGAAATTGATGGCAATAGACTCTAAGATAGAATAGAATAGAAGAATAGAGTGCATCAGTTAGCATTTGAACTTCTCTAAAGAATCTGCATAGCAAAAGCAGTTAAACTTCTTAACATTAGTCAACCTAAAAACAAAAACACAGACTAATCTCTTCACTCTCATAAGATCAGTTTACTTTTTCTTTGGGCAAAGGGCAATAGATAACTCAAAGGGCTGAGTGCATGCTTTGTATGTGGGAGATTTGGTTTGCAAGTGACTCTCAAGCAAAGAGCTAACAGCTAAAAATATCAGGGATCAAAAAATGAATAGGGGAAAAAAGGATGCTTACTTTTTCCCTCCTTGATGAACATTCTTGGGTTTCCCACTTCTAACTACCCTAAAATGCAACTGCTTTGTGTTTTTACAATATCCAGAATCTGAAAACAAAGCAGATGGATGGCTAAAGAAATTGTGGGATATACCCATGTTAAGGTAGAATTAAGTGAAATAATTGTTGATTGTTAAGTGCTAAATGTAGTATGACAGATAATAGCTAAATATAATAATCAAATATAGACACCTATCAAAACGAAGGCTTCTATTTCTTGCTTTCTCACCTTTGTCCTCCATCCTCTTGCTCTTCTCCATCCTCTTGCTCTCCTCCACCTCTTGCTCTAAATTTCCCCAGAATTCAATTAAGTGATAAAATGCAAACCCTGTTAAGTTGAAAGCTTCTGCATTTTGTGTTTTTTTTTTTTTCACCCCCACTCTTTTCCTCCACTCTCTTGCTCTGGAATTTCCCCAGTAATGTCAGCAGATTGGATGTTATGTTTGAGCCCAGACAAGAGATTGGTACATTCTACAAGTACTACTTTCCATATTGACCCTCCCCTCAAGACCCCTTAAGCCTATAAAAGATATTTCCCTAAATTGCTCGGGCCTTCAGTTTCAGTCTGCATGACAGATCTGGTCTTCCCAGCTAGCTGGAATCAATAAACTCTGAAGATTTGTGGTCTTTACTTGAAGTGGTGGGCTTTCTCAGACCCTTAACACATAATGCAATACTTTGCAGCCCTCAGGGAAAAGGAAGTTATGAAATTTTCCTACACATGGATGGTCATTATACTCTGAATAATCTATTAGGCAGAGTAAAATGAGTCAGAGGGAGAGAGATACAGTCTCACTTATCTGTGAGATTTAAGGAAAATAAAAGACAGTATGGTAATAATACCCAGATCAATCGAAATTGTTAGGGGGAAATTTATAAAGTAGATATTATAATAACTCAGATATGTGGTAGATGCCTATTAATCCCTTTTCCAATCCAAACTTGACCAGATATGATTGCTAAACCTTTCTCCACCAACCTTCTTGATCTTCCTTGATCTGGAATTTCACCTTGAGATATCAATGACCTGATGTCCTGGTAACCATTAGCCAATTCCCCTCCTAAGAGGGGCTTGACATATTTGGACCTTATTTGAGAAAGGACAAGTTTGCCATCTGATTGAGTATTGTGTTTAAACCTAGAATAGGGATAGGTCTAAGGTTCCTTGAACCTATGAAAGATACCTCCCTAGACTACCTGGGTCTTCCCATTTTCAGTCCACCTGGCTGGCTCCATAGCCCCAAAGCTTTGAAATAAACGCACTTTGCTTTTGCATTCTCTGAGGTATGTTTCGAGGTCTTTATTGAGAGAATGGGCTTTTCCTGGATCCACGGCTTCCCTCTTGGGCCCCGAGGCTGTCCCAAACCTTGGGCCTCCAAAGGCCCTTGGCTTCTATGGTCCCCTTTAACCTTGGGCTCATGGGATTTCTCGGACTTGGAGCCTTCATTTGGGCCCTAGGCTTTCTTGGCATTTTTTAACAAAATAAGGTTTGAAAGAACCAGCCAATATATGAAGTTTTACCACAAGGATTGGTGAGTGAAGTTAGAGAAATACTATACCAACAACTATCATGACAATGGTAGTGAGTAAGAGAAATAAAATGCCGGTCTCTAAGACAGGCAGGAGATTGGGGGGCATTGGTGGTGGGAATGTTGCACTGGTGAAGGGGGTTGTACATTTTTTTGACTGAAACCCAATTACAAACATGTTTCTGACCATGGTGCTTAAATAAAGATATAAAAATACTTTGCCTTTTTAATTACATATTTCATATCCAGAAAAAGTAAGTTTCTCAATTCTCTTGGAATCAAGTTAGGAGGAGGAGGCAGTGATATACTTGAAATAAAGGGAAATAGCATTAATCATTATAAAAAATTAGCCTTGCAATTACCAATTTGCTATTTGTTAGCATTTGCGTGTATCTCATTCCGAATTCTACTTTTTTGTACAATCAACATATTCTATGTCTCTCATGTACTTAGGATTGCTAATTGTTGTGAAAGAAAATTTAAAAACAGATGGCTCAGCTGCTGAAGAATGTAGAGATTTTGGTGAGTAGATAAATGAAGACATGATAAAAAAGACATGATAAAATTTTTGATGTAGAGAAATAGGTATTAAAATATAGATTCCTGTTTCAGGAATTTTAAACGGAGAGGTTAATTTTTCCTATAGGTTCTTTTCTTTCTTTTTTTTTAATTTTATGTCTTAGAATCATTGTATTGAAGGCAGTTAGATTTCAGCTATTAGCAGTAGCATGATTAATAATTTGTGAAAATAAGAACTATTTACAGATATTATTGAGAGGTTCAATTGCAGTGATATTTTAGGGGAAGAGCAATAGTACTATAGGCAGGGCACTTGCCTTGTACACTAACAACCTAGGTTCCAACTCCAAAGTCCACATATTATCTTCTGATCCAATCAGGAGTGATCCTGGAGCACAGAGCCAGAAGTCAGCCCTAATGTAAGCCATGAACAATGCTAGGTATGACCTCCTAAAGGAAAAAACAAACAAACAAACAAAACAGTAATTATATTTTAAAATATTAGCAAAAATTACCTGGAACTAAAATTCATTGAAGACCTAATGGAAGAAGGTGACACTGGGTTTAGGATAAATCAAATTAGTTATAAATGTGAGAAAATAAAAATGAAGAGCTATTATCCAATACCAAAAACTAACCCTAAGAGATGATTATCAGAGTTAATGCTTTTATAGATTTTATTGCATGGTAGATACTTTACTGAGCACTTCTTTCATATTTATTTTTTAAAATTTTCTAATCACTTGAGATAACTTCACATGTTTAAAGATGAAGAAACTAATATATGCTAGAAGTCTGTCTGCTTAAATGAATAAAAGCATGTGGGATGGAATTTGAATCTGGGTGGTTTAGCTCTGTAATTCATGGTTTTACCAATTATTTATCAGATTTATCAGGTTTATAAAAAATTCTCAGATTGTGACTAGTTGAGAGAGAGCCCAAAGTAACAGAATACATACCAGTATTTGCATGCATAAGAGTTTCATCTACTTGATCAGGGGTCTTCAAACTACGGTCCACGGGCCACATGCTGTATTTGTTCCATTTTTGTTTCTTCACTTCAAAATAAGATATATGTAGTGTGCATAGGAATTTGTTCATAGTTTTTGTTTTTACTATAGTCCGGCCTCCAACGATCTGAGGGACAGTGAACTGGTGCCCTGTTTAAAAAGTTTGAGAACCCCTGTAACTTGATGCATCATTTCTGAATATTACTGGGTCACCCCTGATTACCCAACAAAGAATCCTGTATTCCTAGAAGCAAAAAGTTTTTTCAGGATTCCTGAGCACCACTGAGGAGCCATTTCCCAGCCCACAACCTAAGAGAAATTATTGATAAATAAGAAGAACAAAATAGGTGATATCTAGGTGGCAAGGGAACAGAAATTAAGACTGAATCCTTAGTTTTAATTACAGATAACTAAAAGAATTATTACAATAATTATATAAAAATGTAAAATGGAAGAGGCTATTTTATTATCTGATAGATTATTCAGAGGTGTGTGAGTGTGTGTGTTTATATGAGTCTGATTACATAATATAATTTCTATCCAGATTTGGCAAAGCCCCAGTTGCTTTAAGTTTTCTTTGTCGTTGTTGTTGTAGTTGTTTTTGGGCCACACCTGGTGACGCTCAGGGGTTATTCCTGCCTCTGTGGTCAGAAATCGCTACTGGCTTGGGGGACCATATGGGACGTTGATGATTTGAACCGTGGTCTGTCCTAGGCTAGTGTGGGCAAGGCAGATGCCCTACCCCTTGCACCATTGCTCTGGCCCCTGCTTTAAGGATTTCTGTTCTATTAGCCCTTTTCACCTCCACTAGAAATACATGGTTCAAAGTGTCTTATGAGATATGTTACTAATAGTATCTTACCTAGTGATATGATTGAAAATGAAGTATAATTTCTTATTCTAGTGTCTTTGCATTTATATTTTGCAGTTAGTTTTCTCATTCTCATGTATTTTTCCACCCTTCTCAACTTTCTGTCATGGAACATAATTTAAAAAGAAAACATCTTCAAAAGCATTTCCAAGAAAATTGGTAGGAAGTACTTCACACAATGTGTCTTAAAATTGTGAACAACTTTGTAATCAAGGTGTTTAAATAAAAGAAAAATAAGTTTGTGAGTTATGAGGTGAATGTGTTTTGACCTAATCCTTTGGTTCTATTTTCTTCCTACCATCTTGCTGAAGTTCAGATGAACAGAAGTAGAGTTTCCTATAATGACACTCTAATAATAGCAGAGTTTTGAATTACTTTAATGAAAAAGATTCATTGAGTGTCTGAAATTGGTTATTTTGATAGGTCAGATAATAGGTGCATGTTCAGTGAGATCCACTTATGGCAGAATTTCCTTTGCTGAAATGACCTATTTTTGCTACTCTCCGGAAATCGATACCACTTTGAAATGTCATTTAAGTGGCAACAGACCATTTAAAGAAGCACATTATTCAGTGCACCTTTAATTGCCTAATAGTGATACAAAAAAATACACAGTGGTTCATTAGTATTGACAAAAAAGCAACCATGTAATTCTCCAGGAGGTTGAAGATCACAATTAGAAGTGGTCTGATATATATGAATCCTTGGACTCAATACAAAGATGCATTTGATATCTTAATCTTTCATATTAAAACTTTTTTCCTTTCTAAAATTAAGCTAAAATTCAGCAAAATTGGTGAAACAGGTTTAAGATGATACAGTGATGTGTCAGACAATATTTATATCATGAATTTCTATACTTCTTCTAGACTATATTCTGTGACCGGCAGATTTGAGTGTCTAATAAATGTTAAATAGAGGGAAGAAAGACATTTTTTCATATGAGTTCAGAGAAGACTTGTGAATTAAACAATATCCACAAAGAAGCAAAAAACAGGTATCAAATTATATAAAAGAAATTCACTTATTAAATCTGGCTTTTAAATTGTGAGCATTCTGTTAGGATAAATTACACTGTGCCACAGGGTGGCATCATTGTAGTTATGATGAAATTTTTAACTGCACACTGAAAGAATTTGCTTTCCTTTAAAAGAAGGAACACATACCTTTGTGTATTTCTTCTTTTTCTCGAGAGGAGTACACCAGCCTTGCACAGATATCACTTCTGGCAGTGCTTGGGAAACATAGATGGTGCTGGCATTGAAGCTGTGTTGTTCCCTATCTGCTGTACTATCTATCTAGCTCTTAATGTTTATCTTTTGCTGAGATGTATAGGAGGCAGTTTGCAATTGACTAATAAATGTGAGTTTAATAATACATGACCCTTTTTTGGTAAAATGATAACCTTAAATTTAGGAACAGTATTTTATATTCTTATAACCTTAAATTTAAGAATAAGTACTTTTAATAATTTCTTTGCTCCATTAATCATTTGATTAAGTAAACATTTGTATAGAGTATTACAAAGAATTTTAAGAAAAAATATTTTTTTATCAATAGCCATTTAGCCATTCACTCATATATAGATTCTTCTGAGCTACTATGAAGATTTCAAAATTGAGATGAAATTTATAGTTATACTTTTGAATGACACTTTTGGGCATATTTCCTTTTGTCAGTAAGATTAAAGTTTATGTTTTAAGATTTTTGTCCTTTAGATTATAACTGATATGCTGGATCATTTCTTAGTACTTCTCTAAAGAAATGTAGGCAAACAATGATATATTTCATGCTAGATCCTTGCTTGAAATAGAATGACAAACTTCCTATTTGTTTATATTTATCCAATAATACCTTTGTCCTATTTTTATACATTAGTTTCTTTTGATCAAGAAATAATGAGATTATAATGTGATCAAAAGGGTTTTATTTGAGTATAAAGATTATGATATAGGTTCACAACCAAGGAGCAGTTCCAGGTAAATTCCATTGTCTGGGAAGCTTGCTCTCCTACATCAGAAGCTGATATATGTAGTGAGGTTTGATTCCTGTGGTAGGAGCTCTCTGCTTTTGCTCGTTACCATTGGGGGATGCTTGGTCTCCAATACTGCTTTTAACAAATCTGTATATTGTATTACCCTGACATGTTTGTGAATTAAATCACCTTGTCATGCATATCTTTGTTCACTTCCACTTCTCAGCTGCATGTTCCCAACATGCATTCTTCCCCAGCCCTGACATGTACCTTGTATAAATGTAATTTAAGCGTTACTTCACTAAACTGGCTCTGGTGTTGAACACAGTGTTAGTTTCTTGTTCCTCTAAATGTATTTCTGTCTCTCTCTCTCTCTCTCTGGGAATTCTGTAACACCTGAAAATTTTTTGTGTGTGTCAGGCAGGGAAGAGATCTCGGTTTGGAGTCACTTGTTTTAAGCTTTTAGATTAATTTTTCAGTTCATTTGTCTTTTATAATTTGTTGACAAGTTTTCAGATAGAAGACTTCAGTGTGGGATTATTTGTAAAATATAGCAGATGGTTTCCTGTTTCTTTCATAGTCATCAGAAGGGAAAATGGTAGAGTCAAGGTTGCACTCATAATTCACACAAAATTTTCCACATGGCAGTTAAAGACAAGATGGAGTCTATCTGTGATTTATAGTAGGGTCCACACATTAGGTTGATTATAATATTGTTCTAATGTTTAACACTAGGAAAGCTATTATTAAAATATGAATCAAACATAATTCTTAGGAAACAATAGAGCATGTTTCCAAGATACATTTTCTTTATATAACTTCACAGCTTTATTTGCAATTTCATTTTTGCTCACTTGTTATTTAAGCACAGTTTTATGCTAAAGTATTAAATCAGACTAAGCTATTCTCGAGAATCATTGTAGAACTAAACTGGGGCTTGAATAATACTGCATCTATTGTAAATATATTGAAAATAAGTTAATCATACTTTAATGTAGTAGACCAAAATAATTTTCTTTCTGACCTTCTATACTCTTAACTAGAATTAGGATACATATTGAAAAGAAAACACTTGAATTTAATAACATTTATACCTATTAAATATGAGTCATACACCCCAAAATAGACAAATCTACAAAATGGCTAAGGACATTACCTAAAGTATTATCTTTAGCAAAAGTTAAAAGAATTATATTTGGTTTGAGTAGGAGAACCCATTATAGAAAGTTACAAGGAAAAGCACAATAAATGAGCGTGAGTTTGTGATGCAGATTTGAGTCACTGCCTCCTCAATGAATAAGAATTTAAATTCTTATACTGATAGAAATCGAATTCTCCTAAGAGAGAAAGAGAGAGTGAGAGAGAAAGAGAGAAAGAGAGGGAGAGAGAGAGAAGTCTTTTTACAAATGGAGATTTCACTTGTAAATGTTTCTTTAAAAAAGCTAATTTTTACTTGGTTTTCAGAGCTTCTCTGGTATCAGCAGTTTCTTAAAATAAGCAGCTCAAGATAATCCTATGCCTCAAGAATGAGAGCTTTCCAAAATGTCCCAGAAAGGCTTCTCGCAATATATGTCACCTTGATACGTGGAGTAAGGTCCTTTGCAGCCTTTGTGCTTACCATAAGTGTATAGACAGGGGTCCTCAAACTTTTTAAACAGGGGGCCAGTTTACTGTCCCTCAGATCGTTGGAGGCCAGACTATAGTAAAAACAAAAACTACGAACAAATTCCTATGTTCACTGCATATATCTTATTTTGAAGTGAAGAAACAAAAACGGAACAAATACAGTATGCGGCCCGCGGGCCGTAGTTTGAGGACCACTGGTACAGAACAATGAAAATGATCAAGAGGCAACTCTAGAAATAACCTCTCAATAAAAGAAATCTACCTGTGTTAAGGCAAACTTCAGGAGCACCTGATATTGTCATATAAATTTCTCTCTCCTTCTCAAGTCAGTTTTGGCTCCTTGAAGTTCCAGGCTCCTATTTCATTCTTTAGCTCAAGAACTTTGTTATTGTTTTGTTTGTTGGTGGATTTTTTGTTTGTTTTGTTTTATTTTGCTTTGTTTTGTTGTGCCACTCCTGGTAGTTCTCAGGGATTACTCCTAATTGTGATAGGATGACTTCTTGAGAGCTTGTGAAGGGCTTTCTGAGGTACTTGGGATTGATCAGACTTGTGCATGGCAAGGAACTTACCTGATGTACAATTTCCCTGGCCACAAGAATTAAAGACTTATTACCTATTGTAATTCCTTAGTTATGTCCCAGGTAAATTCTAGAGACTTATGCCGTTAAATTTGTTTTTGTTATTTTGTTTGATCAACTTGAGAGGAACCTCAATGAAAATAGGAAATTTTGCTTCTGCCCTATACATCAGAACATATTTTGGGGATATATTCATCTCCTACTCTTTGTTATAATTGTTATTACTAGGGATCATATATCAGTGCATTGTACTTGCACACTTCATTGCACTTCATTGCAGCGTTTACTAAGACTTGCACACCTTTAGTTGTAGTGTTTGCACCTATGCTTGCTGGGAAGTTGTACTTTCTTTTGAAGAACACAGTGATGGTTGTGTTTCTAATAGTTGTAATATGGTTCTAATAGCAAGGCTCATTCACATGCTGACTAGGGGTATCTCTGACAGTGGCACTTCATATCTCTCTGATTTGTGGTGTCCTTCAGGTTCTTGCTCCTTTGGTTGGTGTTTATATACTGCTAACTGAAGTGTGGTGACAGACAATTTTCTTAGGAGACCAGGGATCACAGGCATCAGAGCTGCTAGACTGAAATAATAGAACTTACAAGATCATTGTCAGTATATATGGGCTATGGGTTTTGAAACTCATGATCACTCATTTGCAATGTGGCATATTAAGCTAAGCTTCTGCATTGTTGCTCTAGAATGGGGGACATACTCTGTTTGCCTTGTCTGTAGAATTCAGAATTACAGACACATGGCCATGTTCTCAGGATTGGTCAAGGCAGTTATTTAAATTATTGGATTACAGTTTAAAAATTGTAGACAGTTGGTTGTTTACTGGTGCAAGAGCACAGTGAATAGAGCATTTGCTTTATCAGTCTGTGTTGGATTCCTGGCACCATATATGATCCCTCAATTCCTGTCAGGACTGATATTTGAGCATAGAGCACTTGAACATAATGGGTGTAACCCTCCCTGAATAGCCTATAAACAGTAAGCTAGCTAATTTTTCTCTGTAGAAATAATATACTTTAATGAAAATGTTCCTTCTAATTTCAGTCCAATAATAGGGAGTACAGAGTGAGAATAGCTGACAAGTGTGCTATTCTAGTATTTTGTTCCACCATGAACTAGAATGATGTGCCTCTCTTCTAACAGTCCTCTGAAATTCAACTGTAAGCAACTGTAGACTGCACAATAACCAAACAGAATATTCAAAATATTTAAGAGCCTACAAGATTAAAGGGAGTAAAGTGTATACTTATTTACCTTTCTTTTTTGTATTTGGTTTTACTGTTGTTTGTTTTGTTTTTGGTCCACATCTAGGGATGCTCAGGGATTTCCCCTAGATCTGCATTTAGAGATCATTCCTGGTGCTCATGGGCCATATGTGATCTTACACATATGCAGTGTCCATGGCAAGCACTATCTTTTTTGCCCTATATGTTTCCTTTCATTTAACTTCCATCATTTACTTTCCAATATCTGAATATCCAATATTCATTAGACTCTTCAACATTGGTTCATTAAGTGAAGTCATTTTCTTGGCAGAAAATGACATAATCTCACCTATTCATTTAATTAATATTTTAGTAATATATGGATTAATTGCTAACATATTATACATTTTTGATATTTCAGGGAGAAAAATATACTACTCTCAAAATAATTCCTTTGACAAAAGATTATTTAATCTAAGGGATTGATTAATCTGAGAGATTGATTTAGAGACATCTAAGAGACATTTATATGCATAATGGAAAACTTTTAAAGGATGCTTTTCTTACTGAAATCTTTAGCTTTTTAACAGTGGAATAAGCATAATTTAACTGTGCAGATGGTCAGGCCTGTTTTTATTTTTTCCTCCTTCCTGGTTACCACTCATGGGAATTTGACTTTCCTCTCCCACCTTTATCTCCTCATTCTTGGATGAGGTAATTTTAGGCGATAACTGAGACCATATGGGTAAGTTATTACCTTGTTCCCCACCCCCTCACCTCCATATGTGTACATGAAATTATTTAAGTTAAAACATTTTTTAAATTTATGTGGTGTTTTTAAAGAATTATTTGCTTGCATGGGTGAGCACAGAAATGTATTGAATGATTTTTCCCTCTCCCCCATATCTGAACAGTTAAGTGAGACAGGCAGGAAACATAAAAAAGATGCACATTGATAGCAATAAAGAATAAAACCTAGATTATGACAATGCTGACTAGAAAGTAAAGAATTTTACCGCATCAGTCTCCTGTTCTCTCTTTTTGCAAAATTTAAGAGAAACCAGGTAATAAGTATTCTTATTTTATTAGCCTAGAGCTGAGTTTCCATACTTATTTGTCCTAAAGTCCCATTTTTAGAAAACAAAACAAAACAAAACAAAACCACTTAACACCTCTCTGCCCATAGCCCACTTTTCTTTATAGAACAAGCAGAAAGTGTGTACCCACTCTCCTACCCCCTGCAATTGTACCCAAAGCTTCTGACTTTCCATCATTCCACTGTCTCTTCTTCAGAGAGCAGTATCACCCACTGGGAAACAATGGCATAGAAGAATTCAGAGAGATCCACTTACTTTTCTGTGTGCCCCACACAACTCTAAAGTGAACCTTTTAGAAACACTTTCAATATATTTTTGAATGTCTGCAGTGGTGTTCAGAAAAGAAAATGTTTGAAACGAGGACATAGACTGGCAACAGGATAGACTGAAAAATCGAGTTTGCAGTGGGTTAATAGAAATGTAAAATAAAGATTTGGGGCTGGAGCGATAGCATAGCGGGAAGGTATTTACCTTGCACACTGTCAATCCCTATGGACCTTGGTTCGATACCAGCATCCCATATGGTTCCCTGAGCCTGTCAGGAGCGATTTCTGACTGCAGAGCCCGGAGTAAACTCTGAGCGCTGCCGGGTGTGACCCATAAAACAAAAAACAAACAGGAATTGTAATAAAGATTAAATGGGAGCTCAATATAATTTTTGAGGCATATCATATTGTTTTCCAGAAAACAATATGTTTTCTAGACAATATTTCCACCAGCAATGAATGAAACTTCCTTTCTCTCTGCATCCATGCATATACTGATTGTTCTTGTTCTTTGTGATGTGTGCCAGTCTCTGTGAGGTGAGATGGTATCTCATTTGTGATGATTAGTGACATAGACAATTTTTAAATGTGTCTTTCGACCATCTGTATATTTTCTTTGAAGAAATGCCTGTTAATTTTTCTCCCCATCTTTTTGATGGGGTTCAATGTACGTTTCTTGTTAGTTCTGTCAGTACCTTGTGTATCACAGACATTATCCATTCCAAACATGGTCTTTGTATACTAGTCACTGTTTTCTTTGGGGTGTGGAAGCTTCTCAGTTTAAAGTAGTCCCATTTGTTTATCTTTGCTTTCACTTGTTTGGACAGTGGTGTTTCCTCTTGAAGATCACTTTAGTTTCAATTTCATGGAGTGTTTTGCCCATATTTTCTTCTTCTATATTGTATAGTTTAGATCCTTAATCAAGGTCCTTAATCAAGGTCCTTAATCCATTTGTATTTGACCTTGTGCATGATGTTAGAGGTCTTTATTCTAATATCATGCTGTTTCAATGATTATTGCTTTATAGTACAATTTAAATTTGAGGAATGTGATTCTACCCATCTTCTTTTTCCTGAGGGTTGCTTTAGCTATTCATGGGCATCTTTTGTTCCATAACATGATACTTAAATAGACTCTGCTCTCCTATGTTCGTTGCAGCTCTATTTACAAAAGCCAGAATCTGGAAACATCCCAGATGCCCAACAACAGATAAGTGGCTAAGGAAATTTTGGTACATCTACATGATGCCAACAACAGATAAGTGGCGAAGGAAATTTTGGTACAACTAGATGATGAATACTACACAGCCTTTAGAAAAAATTGAAGTCATTAAATTCTTCTATACATGAATGGACATGGATCTAGCATGCTGATTGAAATGAGTTGGAGGGCAAGAGATAGACACAAAATAATCTCACTTATCGATGAAATTTAAGAAAAGTAAAAAATAGTATAGTAAAATAGTAAAAAATAATAATAATATCAGAGACAATAGGGATGATAATGGTCCTCCAAGCCCATGATATGAAGTTTACCACAAAGATTTGTGAATGTAGTTAGTGAAATAACAGCACTAACAACTACATGATAATGATAATAAAAGAGAGCAATAGAATGCCTTTCCTGAAAACAAGCAGGGGGAAGTTGAGAAAGGAAATGGGATATTGGTGGAGAGAAAATGATACTGGTGAAGGATACTGTACATTTGATGACTAAAATCCAACTATAAACATTTTTGTAACCATGGTGATTAAGTAATTATTAAAATTGTGAAGAAATAATTATTTTTACTTAAAGAGTAATAAATATGACTAAACTTGCAAAATTACTTTAAAATGGATTTTTCATGTCTTTAAAACCACATCACTGTATTTATTTATTATGCTTTTCATTGGTCATGGCTCAGTGCTCTGTGCTCTGCTATTTTTACCAGTGTGACTATAAAAACCAAAAGTGTAAAGGAACTAATGCATAAAACTGGGGAAGTAAGCCATTATATTATAGGAGCCAGAATAACTGCTATATCATAGGTTAAAATAAAGAGAGAAGTGACTGAAATGCCTCTTCAACAACAGAAAAACAATGTTGGGAGTTATCACAAATAAATCAGCAGACTTAGGCAGATTTAAGCTATTTTAAGTTTGTAGCTATATTTATTAACTCAGATTTCCCCATTGCCTCTTTATAGTATACGAACTATGATAAAATGTACTGATTCTGTAGTCAGAGTCAATTGCTCTAATATCTCGCTTCATATTTCATATGTGATCCTGGAGCACCTATGTTTGCAGTTGGTCAGATAGTCAATGCAACACCCACTCATTTCCTCAGGTGCTGTCGGAAACCCTCTGCAGAGAATAGCCTGTTTTGTGCTAGTCCAGCAGAATTATTAGACACCAACTAACCAAGGTCATTCAATAAGCTCAGAGTAATTCAGATAGATTAGAAGCTACATCTTTCTGAATTCTGGGCTGTGAGGGGATAGAGAAAATGAATAGAAGACTGCTAAAGAAAACTCTACTACATTTGTTGGTCAGTTCCCCCAGGGTAGTTCTAAAAGTGTGCTTAAATGGAGAGGTGGCTCCGTGATCTAGGCACTGAACCCCAAACAGCTGTTTGCAGCCAGCTTATGTAATGTTGTCACTGTGTTGTTCTTATAATTGAAGTTCATCTTTATGAGATTTCAGCAGAGTCTGGTAAAAAGGTTGGTCATTAAAGGCAGGAAGTACAGCAACTTTAGCAAATACAGTAGAAAGAAATGCAATTTCTTTAGCAAGATGTTAAGAGAGAGCTTTAGAAATTTATCTTAATTTAGCCTTTGAAGATATGACCTTGCTCCTGTGTCTCGCTGTCCAGTTACCTTTTTATGTACTTGCTTTACATGCTAAGGGAGATGACTGTGTTACCTTAATTGAGTTTGTGTTCTATTGCTCTCTCAGTGAATTCTATTTTAAGAGACTTCTAAATTGACCATAAAGCCATACTAGCCTAGAATTTCAGAGATCATGGAGAAAATTTCTTTTATTTAAAAAGACATTGATTTATAATATTTGGGGTCATTTAAATATTAACTTTTATGAATTATTAGAGTCATTTCTTTTAAAATAGCATTATTTTAAAAAATAATATTCTCCATTTTTGTAAAATATCAAGATATTAGCTAAAAATAGTTTTAGAATTACAAAATTATGATTTTTAGAAAACTTGTGGGGAGAGTTCCTTGAAAAATGGAATGTGGGGTGGGAGCTATAGCACAGAGGTAGGATGTTTGCCTTGCACATGCTGACCCAGGACAGACCTGGTTCTATCCCCCAAACCAGGAGCTATTCTGAGTGTATAGCCAGAAGTAACCCCTGAGCATCGCCAGGTGTAACCCCCCCAAACAAATAAAGAAAAGAAAAATGGAGCGTGATCTATATCTCTAAAAAGGTAGTGATTTCATGGATAGAGAGTATGTACTAGGAGTAATTTGTCTACACAGTTTGAAAGGAAACTACGAGGTGTTCAACCAAAAACTGCAATGTTATTGTGAGAAGAAAGCAGGTTGACTTCTTTTACTACTTTTAGTTTTTTAAACTCTGAATATCTCCTGAAATATCATCCCACCCAACAAAATGAGACTTTTTCTAAATACCTTGAACATTGACAGACAGGAAGAAGGTGGGGAGGTAATTAGAAGATACAAACAGAAACTAGAATGATGCAGTGACATTCCAGGAAACCAAGTATTGCTATTGCTAACAACAACCAGAAACTAAAGGAGGCAAGAAAGTTCCTTTTTAGTTTCCAGCAGTCAGGTGTCTTTCTCATACTTTTTGGAATGTTTATGAAGAAATAAAAACACATTTATCTAACCCTCTAAGTTTGTGATAATTTGTGGTAGTCGCCATTGAAATAAAAAATAGATTTTTGATATTGGAGAATGAGTTTCTCATATAACAAGAGTAAAAACAAGTGTGAAAGAGATTTTATGGTTATTTAATGTTAGAAACTGAAAGAATTATGAGGCACATGATAAATGAATCCTAGATTAAATGAGTTTTCAAAGAAAGTGAGGAACTTGAAAAAAAAAGCGAAAAAGCAAGTTTTCCATGGTATTTTTGGGTTTCTAGGGATATCTCTAGAAGTGATATTTCTGGATCATATGGGAGGTCTCAATTTCTAGTTTTTCGAGAAATACACATTTTATTTTCCAAAAAAGGCTGGATCAATCTACATTTTAACCAACAGTGAATGAAAGTCCCTTTCTCCCCACACTTGTGCCATTACTGATTGTTCTTATTCTTTGTGATGTGTGCCAATTTCTGTGGTGTGAGGTGATATTTCACTGTTGATTTGCATCTCCCTGATGATTAAAGATATGGAGCATTTTTTCATGTGTCTTTTGGTCACATTTATTTTTTCCTTTTAGGAAATGTCTGTTCATATCTTCTCCTTGTTTGGATAGGGTTAGATGTTTTTTCTTGTTAAGTTCTATCATTAACTTGTATGTCTTAGATATTAAATACTTATCTGATGGGTACTGGGTAAATAGTTTCTCCCATTACATGTTAGTCTTTGTATCTTAGTCACTGTTTCCTTTGAAATACAGAAAATTCTCAGTTTAATATAGTTTAACATAGTGCAGGAAAACCCTCTGGATTCCTAAGTTTATCTCAGCACTATTTAAAATAGCCAGAATCTGGAAAAAACACAAGTGCCCCAAAACAGATGAGTGGATAAAGAAAAAGTGGTACATATATACAATGGAATACTATACAACTGTTAGGGAAAAATTCATGAAATTTGGTGATATATGAATGGATATGGATATTATTATGCTGAGTGAAATGAGTCAGAGGGGAGGATAGATATAGAATAATCTCACTCATTTGTGAAATATAAGAAAAATAAAAGATAGCTGACAATAATATCCAGAGATAATAGAGTTGAGGGCCAGGAGGACCAAATCATTATAGAAATTTTGCCACAAAGATTAGTGAGTGCAGTTAGGGTAGAGAAGGGGCCACTATATCAATGATAGTTGGGACTGATCACTATTGTTAGTGGAGCTTAGGGCTTCAAAATGAGGATCTGATGAGACACATGCCTGGAAGCAAATGTTGATGCAGGAAATAATCCATGCAGTGAAGAGGTACAAGAACTGGTTCAGGAAATCCAGCACTCAAGCAAGGAATTCAACCACCAAAGATTTCTTTTTTTTTTTTAAATATAGTTTTTATTTTAATCGTAATGGCTTACATATAATTGACAACAATATTTTAGGTACATATTAACATAAAATCAGGGGAGTTCCATTACTGAATTGTCCTTCCTCTACCTCCATTCCCGTCCTACCTCCCATATCCTCTTACCTCACCCATGGGGCTGCTAGAATAAGTGGTCCCCTCTGTGCCTAGCTTACTAGTTAGTGGTCTTACACCTGTTTGGTCTTGTACCTCCCTTATTTCCCCCTCTAATTGGGAGGCGGGACTAGATAGTTCAATTTATGTGGTTTTGTTTGAAGAAGAGAAAAGTAATAAACTGGGGAAAAAAACCAAATACACCGAAAATGGGCAGAGTCCTTCTAGAGACTCTCATCCTAGGTTTGAGAGACGAAGGGAAAAAAGAAGGTGAAACACCACAACAGTACAAAAAGAAGTGTCAAATAAAATATCCAGTGAGCACTCCAAAAAAAAAAAAAAGATAAGGACCACATAAAAGCCATGGTCTTGAGATAAAAAAAAAGAAGTGGCAGAGCACATAAAGGAAGAAAAGAAAAGAATAAAATAAATAAATAAATAAATATAAATGGAGACAACAACTTCAATAACCACACTAAAACAAAGAAATCGACAAAAACTAGATAAATAAATAAAAAATTGTTTTGTGCTTTTTGCCTTTTTTTTTCTTTTTTCTTCCTTCCTGTACATGCACAGTAAATATTGGGGTCATCCGAAAAGGAATTCCCTTGACCTAAGAGATACAGGGCTTCCTTACCCTTGAAGTATATTGTCACTGAGACAATTGCAACGGAATGGGTCTTCCAGAAACATAATGAAAGACGCTATCCCAGGTCTCATCCTAGGATCAGCGCAAAGACCAAGACCACCAACGACAGAAGACATATTAAAATGACACTGAGGGAACAGAACTTCTAGAACCACAAAGAAAGACTTCATCGTAAGTTCCACTCCTTGACCTGTGCAGATGCCAAGATCTCTAGATACAGAGGTCTGATTTTATCACCCAGAACGGAGCAGAAGTCTTCCATACACCACAAAAGCACCAAGGGGGAGAGTAAATGAACCTGAAAGGAGTCTATAGTTAACCACCCAAGATTTCTGCTTTTAAGAAGTAATGTAGCTCAATGGAAGAAGACTGAAGAATGAGCCTCTGCTTCCTTAGTCTCCTGCTTTTATTGGCAATAATCCGGCTGACCCTAGGGTGAAAGAGAAATATCAAGTAGGGAATAATCCAATATCCATCACCAGATCACACCCTAGGGTAGAGTATGAGTATTGATTAAGGTAGGACCAGTAAACCAACACTGTGAACAAAAAGTGACTGCAAGAGAGAGAGAAGAGAGAGTGAGAGCGAGAGCGAGAGCAAGAGAGATAGAGAGGGGAGAGAGAAAGGGGGGGAGAGAGAGAGAGAGAGAAAGAGAGAGAGAGAGAGGAGAGAAAGAGAGAGAGAATGCCTATCCCAGAAGTAGACAGGAATGGGTAGGTGGAAGGGAAGAAAAACTGGGGAATTGATGGCACTATTAGTCACTGGTGAAGAGTGGAGGGGTAAAGTATATTCTATGACAGAAACTTAATCATGACCAATTTTGTAACAATGGTGCTTAACTATAGTAATCAAAAAGAAAAGAGCTCCTAGCAATAACTGGGACTGGGAACTTAGAGCAGCCATCTCCAAAGTGTTCCATATTAGAGGAAGTAAATATTGTCATGAAAAAGTATGATAGATATGAATATTAAACTTCTTTCTTATGAGGACTCAGAATAATATGGACAGAAAGGAGAAAAAATTTATCTTTGTTAAGTAACTGAAGTAAAACTGAAGAATTGCATCCTATGTTTGTTTCAAAACAGAGTTTATGAGAAAAGGATATGGCTTTTTAGCTGAGCAAATTTATAAATGAGTTGCTGAGTATTTGGCCTTTTTATTTCTCTTGATTATAGTAAAATGCATACATATTAGATACATACTCATAGATTGGCACAACAATCTTGCAAAACTTATAACAGATATGGACAGGGACTGTCTTGTTTGATGGTATTAATAGCCTTGAGATGCATGTGATTCATTATGGTTTTTGAGAACATTTTAAGTAGTTTTTATTGTGATCAAAGTGAATTACAAGTCTTTCACAGTAATATTTAAGATACATTGTGACAAAGAATTAGACCATTCTCACCACCAGTGTTGTCCTCCCTCCACCCCTGTTCCCAGCATGCATTCCATACTTCCCCCCTTTGCCCCTTAGACTGCTAGTGTGGAGATCTCCTTTGTGTATAGTTTGCTGTAGATTGGGTATCAATTCTCGTGTCATTGACTTTGGGTTTGGTGCTTAAATCTGATCATTTTTTATTTCCACTCAATGTGCAAATGACTTTTTCCCCCCTCAAGTTATGAGGGAGAACAAGAACTTTTTATCAGCAGACACAACTGTCCAGACAAAGTGAAGAGAAAATGATAAAAACCTGCTGGACTTTGGGATCCTAAGGGCAGAAAACAATTTGATACTGTTATTTTTATACTGCAATTTTTTCTGTCCTTCAAGCACAAGAAGGATAACTCCAACATAATAGCTATAAGCACAAGTTTCTTGCCCAACCCCTTACTCCTTCCACTCATCCTGTCTCTCCAGATACAAGATGCTGACCCAGAGGTCTTCCAAATTTCCACAAAGACCTACTGAGATGTTAGAAGGCAGAGTGGCACATTAAGTAAAGGGAGTCTCAAAGTCACAGAAGATTCTTAGACCTTAACATTTTTTTTAATTTTTATTTTTAATTATGAGAACAAAGATGCAAAGAGAGAGGGCAAGGTAAAGCCACAGTGGGAGGATGATCACTCACAAATAGAATTCACCCAAGTCCCCTTGCTGGTATGAAATTCAGGGGTTTCAAAGCAGGCGCGGCCACGGAGCAAAGTGGAGCGGCCGCACTTTTTTGGTACGGGGCTTGGAGAGGTTACGGTCCGTAGATCGGCTTAGCAGAGAGGAGGAGAGGAGAGGCAGGAACATGGTCGCGGTGGTGGTCTTTATGTTTCTGGGGTCCCCAATCACACAGCCCGATTGGTCTCACGTGGGTCGAGTGAGGCCATCTTACTGGTGAGGGTCCCGGTCCGTAGTCGACTTAGCAGAGAGGAGGAGAGGAGAGCAGACCTTAACATTTTATAGACTTTCTTGTACCACAGTAAAACTTTCTCAGAAAAGGTGAAGTAAAATTTTTATTCCTTTATTTTATTTTTCCCCATTCCGATTCCTTTATTTTAATTTCTGCCCATTAGAATGAACATGTTTAACACTATAACTCCATATCTGATCTAAGAATATATATTGTAAAACAAAATATGAATAACTTTTTAAATTATAATGGTTTAAAGGAAATTTTTTGGCCACAATCAATGTTGCTCAGGGATTACACCTGGCTATGCACTCAGATATCCCTCCTGACTTGGGGGACCATATGGGACACCAGAGGATTGAACTGTAGTCCATCCTATTTTAGTGTGTGCACGGCAAATGCCCAGTTGCTTGCAACACTGATCTTGCCACAGATTTAAAAAAATGGAATATATCATTGAAGTAAGTAGTTTGCCTTTTAATTTCAAAACTGTAGGTAGAGAAACAGTTTATCTTAAGATGTCACATGTACAGTCTTACCATACTTGATTTAGAGGGTGAGAACTGGAACTTTAGATCTCATGTTATTCTAACATCAATGCTTGGGGTCTGGCTATTGGAGGGTCACTTATGAGAAATGGTGATGGGGTGAATAAGAATTTTATTAGAAACAAGATATCAAGTTGGAAGATGTGTACTCATTATCTATTTGTCAGTCATAAAATCTGTTTTCATTGAGAAAGAGAATATGGCAGACCTTGCTAATTTAGGACGGACCACAGTTCGATCCCCCCACGTCCCATTTGGTCTGCAAGTCAGGAGCAATTTCTGAATGAATACCGAGTGAATAGCTAGGAGCAACTCCTGAGCATCACCAGGTGTGGCCCAAACTAAAAAAAAAGAAAAAAAAAAAAAGGACCTTTCTAGAAAGTGTGGATTGCAGAAGTAGGTTCACCAGAATGAACAATAAAATGTTCATTTGTGTGCTTGTTCCTTATACTTAAATGATCTCTGAGGTAGCTCCACTCAACTCCAAAGGCGCTCTCTCTCTCTCTCTCTCTCTCTCTCTCTCTCTCTCTCTCTCTCTGTCTGTCTGTCTGTCTCTCTCTCCATATATATGCATATATTCAAATCCCAGCAACCTGTAAAATTATTAATTACTTTAAATAGAAAAAGAGTCATATAGTAAGTTGAAATGAGATATTCTTCAAATCAATATCAAGGATTTTTTTAAGACATACACATGGAAGAGAAGACATACAAGTAATCACAGGTAATCATACATGTAATCACAGAAGCAGAATTTGGAATGACGTGATGTGGTTGCAAATGAAGGAAGTTAAGGAATGCTGACAGTCACCAGAAGCTGGATGCATTAGGGAAGGGTTCTCATTTTTCAGTAGTACTATATTTTTGATGATATACTGTATCAAATTTTTTTGAACTCTTTACTTCCAAATATACATTTTTATGAAAATAATTTTTTTTTATTTGAGAGGGGTGTGGGCCCACACCTGATGGTATTCAGGATTCACTCTTGGCCTCATTGTGTATCACTCCTGGCAGGCTCAGGCGACCATATGGAGTGCCAGGATTGGACCTGGGTCAAGTGCATGCAACACAAATGCCCCAACGTCTGTATTATAGCTCTGGGCCCTAAATTGTTATAATCTTACATCTCTCAGTTTGTGGTGATCTTTGAGAGGATCCCTAAGAAACTGCTGTCTCTTTTTTAATTTGCTTCATCTGACTAACAGAGACTTTTTTAGTGGTAATTCAGTTTATCCCATTCAAATGTAGTGACAACTTGGCCAACCTTTTAAGTCAATCAGTAGATTCTGATATTCACAGAGGAATTGATTTTCTGTACAAGAAACAAATTTTTTGTTTTTCTGTCCCTTGCAAATCCTCACGTTGTTGGTAGCTGCTGTCTTTCACTTTTCTTTTTCCTCCTGCTTCTCAAAAAAAAAAAAAAAACCAAAAAAAAAAAAAAAAGCTTAATACAGAACCCATCCCCCACATTTTAATCCTTATTCCATTCATTTGGTCACAGGGATTCCTGCTGCTCCTCTTTTTGCACTCTCTGGCCCATTCTTCTGTGTGATGTATCCCTGCAGGAATTCAAATGAACATTTACATTTTAATGGAAATATAATTGACTTCCACTGAACATTTAAATAATTAAGACCTCACATTTACATTTTAATCCATATACTTTATTCCATCTAAATTTGGGCAAAGGAGATCTTTTCTGAGAGGTGAAAATTATAGCTATCAAACTGAGCACCTACTATGGGTCAAGCACTCTTGTATAGTGGTCACTTTGTAGATGATTTGGCACTTAATCTTCACAATAATATTTATTTAATTTTCAATCTCTCGATTAGGAACAAAAATATAGTTTTTGGGAAAGAGCTAAAGAAATGCTCATAAGAAAATCACTGTGTAGACTGAGGAAACTAATATTTTTCCTGTTTGTACATATTTTAGATTTATATTCTCTACTGTTAAAGCCTATTGCATAAAATTTTCTAAGTCATATTTTTGTCTTGAACCATTGCTATCTTAGTAGCAGTAACTCATAGATGACTTCATTCAAGTCATAAATCTGTTTCACTATGCTGCCCAGAGTGCCAGACTTCATAAACATGCATGGTCTGTAAAGCATCTTATAGGCAGATGATTACAGATAAAGAAATTAAATTATTGAGTAACTATCTTCTTCAACCCCATGGTTTAAGGTAGATGTGTAATTGAATATAGGTATATCTACACATGAAGAATGAGGTTTTAACTAATTTATAATATAATATATAAATAATATAATTATAATATGATTCTAAATAACAATACAATGTAAAATGCATGTAAAGTATAGTATCTTCTTGTATCTATATTCCAAGTCAAGGAAACTTATCTTGGTTTAAATAAGATGGGTTAAATAAGACTAATACATTTAATAGATACTTTCCGGTCATTCACTGTTGTAATATTATTGTTGATCAAAGTAAATACTGCACTGTTAAATATCATGATCTTTAAAAGTCATTTGAAATGGCTTTCATTAAATGTTAAAAAAAACCAAACTGAACTCCTGAATTATGAGTAATAAAGAATTGAACCAATACTTTTGAAGCAAAAATGAAAAGGGAGAAAATTTCAGTCTGGAGAATCTTTGTTGTGCTGTTACCACTGAGATATGGATAAAGGTCAAGTGTTCTTATTTGAAATTCCTTAAGAATTGTACTTGACTTTGAAACACTTATTTTTCCTAGAAAGAATATAGTTTAAGTTTGTTTTATTCCAGCTAAAAGTTTAGCCCAATTTTTAAAATAATTTTTAGGTCAAGTCACAGCTATTTTTCAGTATATAAGTTCTATTCATCTTCAACACTGTATAGATATTATAAAGTGCAGTCTCTTAAATACATATATCTACAAAACTTAATGTGAGATTTTCCCCCATTCTTCCTTTCTTTCTGGACCTGTTTTCCCACTTAAAATTTTGATTATGTGTATGAGGGTGAGTGACTGAGCTGTGATGCCTGCAAACATATAGGGACAAATCAGTATGAGGAGAATTTACTACTCAATCCCTGTTTCTTACCACTGCCTTCCTGTTAACTGGTTATTGATTCTCTGAGTGACCAGTGTCCAAGTTCTGACTTTTAGCTGCAGCATAGTTATTGATCTTCTGGGGTTTTTTTGCTCTGCTTCTTTTTGTAGTTCCATAGTCAGTTATCTTGCTACCGAAGGTTAGAAAGATGAAGTGTTTTGCTTCCAGGGTCTCAGTACTGTTGAGTACATGCAGTATTTCCACTTGATTAAATAGACTCATAAATCTTAGCAATGCCTGTGAAGGCACTCAGAACGCGTCTCAAAATGTTTAAACTATTCTTCCTCAAGACCTGTCACTTTGACCTGTGAATTATTTTGAACTGAAGTCAATGAGACCTTGCAATTTCAGAAGAAATTTTTCCATCTCTTAAATACCTAGAAGAGTAAAAATTGGCCATATTATCCATAATCTAGGATAATCTTCAGAAATAATCTATCGAAGAAAAATCTCTATGTACCAGGAGAAGCATAATTATTGAGCATTTGTCCACCATATGACTCACCCTTTTCCTGTCATATGAATGAATCCTTTCAAGATATTCTTCAAGGTCTCAGGTGTCATTCTGAATATATTGTATTAATAAGTTGAGGTCCTGCTTGAAACTTATATTTACATGGAAGCAGTTAGGCACTATGACTGTTTCATATGCATTGCAAGTAAACAAATCACTATCTAAAGATTTTCTATGGCATAATATTTATTTGTTTTGTTTTATTTTGCTTTGGGGTCATGCTCAGTAATCTCTCCTTGCAGGTTCGGGAGACCATATGAGATGCCGGAAATTGAACCACCATCAGTCCTGGGTTGGTCACGTGCAAGACAAAATGCTCTACTGTTGTGCTAACTCTCTGGCCCTGCATAATGTATTTTTTTAACTAGTGTGCTACAAGGGATGCCTTGTGAAGATGAATGAACATCCTGTAAGTTTGTGACAGAACCGTAATTGGAGGAAAATATGCCAAAAACAAACCTAAAATGGGACCAGGAGATGACTGTATGTAGAGTACATACCTTGCAAATGTGTGGTGCTAATTATGCACCAAGCATGATTCTGGCAGTCCTGTTATTTGTGTTTGGCTGCTCTGCACCCTATGATCTCTGATGCTACCAGCAGTTTTCAGTGACATAGTAGTTAGGTTGTTGTGAACATGGTAACTAAAGCCTATGAGGCCTAGCTCACATCGCAACTATGATGCAGCAGCATCATAATTTTTCCCTCCTGAGGAGTTTATATGTGAACGCTATAAATAACATGTAACTCTTGATGAGTATCACAAGGGAAATATGTGAAGTAACACAACTGTGTAACTTTCAGTTTTTATAACAACAGAATCAGTAGAGATACTGAAAATAGTAGTGTCAGGTGAAACAAAAAAGTCTAAATTGAAGTAGCTGACATAGTTGAGAAGATATTACTTAACTTCCAGGCAGTCAAGCAAAGAGAGAAGTAGATCGCATAACATAGCTTTCAGTATTTAATTAAAAGAAACACTAATAGTAGTTCAAGGTTAAACTTTTTGAATAGGTATAAGGAAGTGACAACTTAAGTCTCTTTTTTAATAAAGAGGGTCCCACACAGAATAATGCTGGGGACTATGCTGGGTAAAGTGCTCAGAATTGAAGCCAAGGCACCTCCATAAAAACACATGCATTTCAGTCCTTTAATCCATCTCCCTACCCAGATTACAAGAATCTTAATCTAAGAGATATTCAAAGACATAATAGTTCATGTCTTATCTAAAATCTTTATAATTAAACAAATAAAGCCCTTATGTATTGATACTGACTTAAGTATGCCTGAAAAAAATAATTGTGATAAATTTGAAAGTGATGTGTTGCCTTTAATCAACTGTAACATTACTGCTAACACCTAATTTTAGATACTAAGAATATTGTATAATTGTTTGGGCAATCACTTGAAATGACCTTGTTATAAATTACACATATAATGGATTCAGCAGTTCAGAGTCTTTTCTTTCTCAAATGAACTATTTTGAAAATGATTAAGATTTATTGATAAATTGTTGAGCTTTAGAAGTAAAGCATAAAAAAATACCTGTTCTGTGGTTAACTAATACTATGATGTTAGGAAAATTACTTAATTTATAAAACATTTTCAAAATGCTATAATGAAATGTTTCTAAAAGACTAAGCATTAGGTAAGATGTACATATAAAAGTCCTAAAATATTAGGGTGTTATGTATATTAGTACTGTTATATATCTACAAATGTTGGTGAAATTATGATGTTCACTTAAATTGATCTACTGGGAAAAGTTTTGTTAACACATATATTGATGATGAAGCATTTGTATGTATGTAAATGTATGAGACTACTTATATGTCTATATGATTATAAAGTAGGTAGTTAGATGAGAGGATTGGGGGAGCTAACAATGAGTTCCTGGAAAATAATAAATTCAAGATGGATTCTAATAAACTTTTTCTCTCACTAGCCCTAAAATAACAAAACTATTAAGTACAGATTACTTCATGGACATAGGAACTGAAGTCTTATCACAATAATTGGCATCAAATAGGCCCCGAGAAGACTAGAGCACCCTCTGGAGAGAAGTTCCAACAGGACCAGTGGATTGGGATAAGGACATTTTGGTGAACTACCTAAAGTTCCAAGCTCTTCCCCTTGCCATTGCCATAGCAATGGATTCTTATCTAAATAGAAAGTCCCAATTTGGAGCAGTTTGTGGGAAAAAAGCAACCTATAAGACCAACTCTGCAAAGGCAAGCAGCAAGCTTCCCATTCTGGGGCATAGAGTATGTGGCCATGTATCTGCCTGAGATGAATACTCTCTGCTTTCTCCCCTCTGGAGAAAATGTTTTAAACCTTATCTCTCATCTTTTCCTCTTAATCTCCAAAAAAAAACTACTTATTTTGTTATTCATATCCTCCTGATTTTTTTTCTTTGTGAGGCAAGACAGTGGACTGGAAAGCTTGGGTAAGCTTTAGGATTTGACTTTCCTCCAAAGAGCAATTCCTTACAACAGACTAGGTTCTAGGGGTCCTCAAGCAAAGGCTAGTCTATGTGATGATCAGATTAAAAATAAATACTTTATAATCTATTCAGTTCTATTTTTATCTTTGTTTTTAATCTGTTAATGTTTTGCTTTCAATAAAAAGATTGAATCCTGAACCTGTTTGTTTTCCCTAAAGATATTAGGGAAAGGCAAGATAAAAATGTGAAGTTATTGTTTTTCTCATTTAAGGTTATAATAATATATAAATTGAAACATACAAATTATAATATAATCTACATATAAATGAAATATTTTAAATTATGACTGGAGAAGTCATTGGAATATAAAGAACTAGATATATTCTGCTGTCATGTCATTTATTGAATAGAATTCTTTGTTGAAAGAAGAAACTGTTATCTGTTTATGTTATCTTTTCCTGTTACTACCTTCTTAATCAGTCTGACCACAAACATTAAAGCATTATAACTTCAAAAAATCTTATAATACTTATAAAAAATCTTATAATACTTGATGCTTCTACAGATTTTGTAGATTGTAGTCTGTGGATTACATTGCTGAGATAACACATACTGTGGTTATTTTCCCCACAGTTTTATGATTCTGTTGCTAAATGGACATTTGTTTTGATAAAATTGTCTGCATAACCCTAATATGTCCAGAATCTTTGTTGACAGAAATCAGCATTAGTCTCTTTCTCTTTAGGAGCACACATTTTTAGCTGCATGAAACCTTTTTTAAAAAATAGCAAAACCTCCTCTCTATTCTCTCATCTTCTGACAACAAATTTTAATGAAGGAATTATATGCTTAGTGGGACTTTTTATTAAGCTTAAAAATGTAGAGTTGGAAGTTTACTAAAATCTATACATTAAAATAGCTAGTACTTAAGCCTTCATATTATTAGACCATCTATATTTTGTAATTCCCAGAAACATGTAATAACAGAATATGACTATAAATTTGATTTCCTAGGATATATCATCTTACAAAAGAAATATTAATGTCATATTTTCATTTTCATGAATTGACTATATATAGTCTTTTATAATTGTCATTGAAGAAGTCATCAAGTTATTTTCTTGCTGCCTGACGGCTTCCTAATCCCTTTTGCTTTTCAATTTTTTATACACATTTTCTGTTTCTTGTGGAGAATGAGCAAAAGACCTTGTAAAAGATATAATATGCGTCATCTCTCAGCAAAATATTTCTCCTGAGAGGATAC
>PVKC010002086.1:0-5000 GCA_004027635.1 Crocidura indochinensis | reverse complement strand
GGATGACGGGGGATCGAATCACAGTCCATCCTAAGTCAGCCAAGTGCAAGGCAAACTCCCTACTGCTGCAGCACTGCTACAACCCCTACATATAACTTTCGTTAGTAAATGTTCTTTTGTAATTCCTATAATGTGTAATAGACAAAAAAGCTCCATAACTGACAGGCAGTTATATATAAGATCTTCTCAGTAACTCATATATTTCAACTCACCATTTTGGAAGAATTCTTTTTGTTTGTATGTTATTTGTATATTGTCTCACTGAAACTGACCTACTAAACTATTAGCTCTGTGTTGGCAGGAGCTATAAAAATAGCTATGAATTTATGTTCAAAATGTTCCTTCTTATACACAGAGAAAATACAGTAATCTCTGATCAAGGAAATGAAATGTGCAATATTTTCAAAGTTAATTATATGGACAAGCACTGTTCAAATGAGAAACTGAATTCTTCTACTGGTACTATCAGGCAATCAACATAGAGGAAGTCAGATATGAAGTATCAACAATAACCATGTTGGCATCTTAGACTTTTGTTCCATGAGGAATCAATATCCTATCTGGATAGGAAAAATTAGAATATAGCAAAAATCATTGGCATGGAACATAGTAAGTTCACAAATCAAAATTAGGAAATGCATAATTAATAATACCAAAAGCCCTTTGCAAAGTATAGAAGTAGAAATCTTAAACCTAAGTTAAAGAAAACTCAGCATCAGTATTTGAAATTCAATTTAAAATATAGGCAATATAGAGAAATCCTCAAACACATGGTAATTAGAAAACAAAAGCAGAATGACTTTTTTTACTTATCAAATAAAAAAAATGAGAACATAAGATAAATGCCATGTATCAGATGGGATATGAACTATAGAAACCCTTGTGGGCGTGTGGATTGTACAAGCATTATGGAAGGAAATTTTGCAGCACTTAAATAAAATAACACCATTTCTTATGGCCTCTATAATCCTGAAATTTGTTCCTCCTAGAGAATCAGTTTCATAATGAATGTGAAAATGTGTGCAAAGATATTTGTTGTGGGCTTTTAGTGGTAGTGAGAAGCTTTAGGCAACAAATAGATCAAATACAATGGTATAGAATAGCACTTAGGAAAAAGAGTTAGGTGGACATAGAACATCATGCATTTCTAGTACATTTGGCAGAGTAAAAAAACTAAAAGATATAAAATGAAGTCTATCAACCAAAAGCTTTTATGTAAATTATTCTTTCATGCCTAAGAAAACTACTGAATATTTAAAAGGACATATAAAATGAAAAGATCCATGTCTAGGAGCCTGAAAATAGAACAAATGCTAGAGTTCAGGCCTAACATGAGTGAGACCCCAAGACTAATGCCTAAAATAATGCCTCACTGCCTCTGTAACCTTGGTGACACACAATTATTTATAGGAGTAGCCCCAGTAAGAAAAAAAATTGAATATGTTTTTTAAGAAGAGATATATATCTCAAACAAAATGGTTGGCAGTACATCAAAGAATGGAGTTGCTATAGGAGAGGAAAATGCAATTATACAAGGATACAGAGAACATATCTCCAAATGAATACAATAGTACAATGCAATATTAATGTTGAGGTTCCTTAAGGAACAAATGTCCACGGCATTGAGTCTGATACTTATTCATTGTGCTTATGGTTGCTCTTTACTAGACTTAAAGATATGTTTGTTCCTTGCTTGATAAGGGATTTTGTATATTTTTAATAATGAATTAAAGTCTGATTTATATTAGACATTCTGTTTTATGTATTTTATATCAATAGAATCTGTTCCAAGTTATTATTTGCATTAGCAAACAGGCAGTATCTAATTATTTTTGATATAAAACCAATGTTTCCTATCTCAGTATAAACACTGTACTTTTATTAGGTCTATTAGACTGCCCTCTTTACATTTTCTTAATTCTCTTTACTCTTATTAAATTTTACAATTGTAGCACATACCTGTTTCTTTTAAATTCTGAAATATATTAGCAAAATTTTTAAAAATAGTTCAATGACAAGGAAGATATGTTAATTATGAACCCCAAATACACAATAAATACTAGTACAATATATACTAGGGTTAAACCTTATTTACATAAAGGGGTCGGAGTGGTGGTATAATGGTTGGGAGTTTGCCTTGCACATGGTTGACTTAGGACGGTCCTTGGTTCTCTCCCCTGGTGTCCCATATGGTTCTCCAAGTCAGGAGTGATTTCTGAGCACAAAGTCAGAAGTAACTCTTTAGCATCACTGGGTGTGACCCCCCCCAAAACAAACAAAAATTATTTACATGTTAAATGACTTTAAATTTTTATTGACATAGGTTAGTAAATATTTTTAGATATAATAATAAGTCAACACATGTTGACTTTCTGATTTATTTTCTCATAGTTCCATTTGCCTCTTCTTTAAGTTTTTATATTGCTCGGCATTAATTTCAATGGCAAACAACATAAAATCAATTTTAATGAGCCTTTTACTAAAAAGGAAAGTTGGAGGTAGAATGAAAATAAGATATTAGTGAGAAAAGGTGGTGGAATTGTTGTTGGAATACTGTATAGCTGAACTAGTTGTATTATGAATAACTTTAAATCACAGGGGCTGGAGTGATAAATCACAGTGTTTTGATAAATGTAAATTAAAAAAGAAAATAGTCACTTCTAATTTTGTTTGTTTGTTTAGGATCACACTCAATATTGCTCAGGGATCACTCCTGGAAGGACTCTGGGTACCATAAGTGGTTCTGGAGATCAAACAGCTTAGTCACATATAATACAATTACGTTATCTGCAGCCCAAGGTTTTGGATTTTTATGAAATATCAGTAGGGTTGGAATAGTTGAAGGCTTAGCACTCTTGAGACAGTCTACATGGTGTTCTCTAGGAGAAAGAGGAAGGATATCACTTGGGTTGTCTTGAATGCTGTTATCATTCCTCTTCCCTTTTCTTTGGTGCCAGACAATATTATCAGCTCTTGTCCTCTCCCAGTACCTTAATCACTTTCCAAGAAATAACTCTTGTTCTTCATAGGTTTGCCTGTTGATCAGTTTCCCAGGGCAAACATTTTCTACAGGATTTGGTAACCAAGAGAATTTCTGGAAATTTATAGTCACATCCTAAGAGATCTGAAAGAGCTTAATAAGTCTGGAGCAAATTAATATTACTTTGTATCTTTGTACACCAACTATTTGTTTTTGGGATCAGTGGTTTGTTGCTTAACTGAATTTATTAGGCAACTGGAACTAGATTTCATGGCAGTTTCACTAAGCCTAAACTTTTAAAATCTATAATGACTGATCAACATTAAAATAAAGGATGTTGGGGCCGGGCGGTGGCGCTGGAGATAAGGTGCCTGTGCTAACCTAGGACGGACCACGGTTCGATCCCCCGGTTCCCCATATGGTCCCCCGTGCCTGCCAGGAGTGACTTCTGAGCAAATAGCCAGGAGTAACCCCTGAGCATCACCGGGTGTGGCCCAAAAACAAACTAACAAACAAACAAAAAATAAAATAAAGGATGCTGTCCATAGTTGATAGAATTGAGGCTACAGATTTTTATTGTGAATGTTAAGTGTGTCACTAGGAATTCTGAAGATGGTGTCCCATCAACTGACTGATCTTTCTAACTGGAACAGGCTGGTTATTTCCATGATTACAATCCATCAGCAGGATACCTAATATACATGTTCTTCATCTAAGCAAACTCAGATCAGCTTCTGCCTTCTAGCTTACTAGTTTTCAGAAGCTGTCAATTCAGGAATTAATAAATTCTTTTGCAGCTATAACTGAAAGAAACCTCTGTCTAACTCAAATCTGCTGTTGGCTGAGGGGGCTAGAAAGTAGAATCTGTTCATTTTATTAGCAGGAGAAAAAGGTAATCAAAGGTCATTGGAGGTCATGCTACTTGTTGTGGAGCAAAAGTATAGGGCATGTCACTGCTGGTGTTCTTGGGGACCCTCTGGTCTCAGGATGGAGCCCAGAACTACCACATGCAGAGCGAGTGCTCCAGTTAAAGGTCATGTTTTTCACAAAATTCAGTGACTGGTTTCATTATCTTCCCAAGTTCAAAGAAAAGTGAGATCACCCAGCCACTATTCTTCTTAGTGATATGCTAGTCAAATGGAAAATTAGGAAAGGTAGATATTTAGCTACTTCTTCCACCTCACTTACATTCTTTTGAATTCAAAGAGCATGATTTCTTTTCTCCTGATGACTATTGATACTGGTAACAAATGTCTCCTTATTCTGTAGGTTTGCTGTACAATGACATAAAAACAAGTGGTACTTATTACAGTCTGGAAGGTTTAGGATTTTTTTGTATAAAAACAGGCACTGAAAATTTAGAAGTTTAAAAAAGAAGAAAGTAAGAAAAATTAACCAATGAGATGTTCTGAATATGATGGTGTTTAAGTTAGCAAAATTCTATGAATAAAAATAAACCATATTATATAATCATGACAGTGTGTGAAAGAACTCTCAGCATGGTCAAAAAAGGGCTTCCTAAACTGTAAGATTTAAGTCAGGACTAGAAATATGGGAATTATTTAGCTGTGAAAATATAATAGAGTAGAGCTTTTGGAATGCAGGATAGGCTCTGTGGGTATGAAAGAAGGCCAAAAATCTAGAGTACAGGAGTTAAGGCCTTGTCTTGGATACACACAACTTAATTTCTATCCCTGACATGCACTGAGCACTGCCAGGTATAAACTCAGAACACAACTATGTGTGACATTAAAATTTAAAAATAAGGGGGCCGGGCGGTGGCGCTGGAGGTAAGGTGCCTGCCTTGCCTGCACTAACCTAGGATGGACCACGGTTCGATCCCCCGGTTCCCCATATGGTCCCCCATGCCTGCCAGGAGCGACTTCTGAGTGAATAGCCAGGAGTAACCCCTGAGCATCACCGGGTGTGGCCCAAAAACCAAAAAAAAAAAAAAAATTTAAAAATAAAAACAACAAACTTAAGGCAGTTGTTAAGTATTGAACTGGGGGGTAAAGAGATA